>JAENRP010000062.1:1465-34406 GCA_024741835.1 Diplocarpon mali | reverse complement strand
AAAAAAAAACCTCGAACCGAAACATATTACTCGCTGATCATAGAAACGGACTTGCCCCTCAATAAGTACGTACTCCATCTTCACCAAAACGGATTGGGCTGTATGATATATTCCTTTCAAGTACCGTAAGTAGTGGATTCAAGCTTCAGCTTTCTATCCCTATCTACACGAGCCCCAAGGCCAGCCGGTAGCAATGAATCTTAACAATACTTGAGACATAGGGCCGGCATGAAAAGAAAACTTTCGACAATACGTCTCCGCCAATGCATATTCCTACCATTCAATTCCCATGCCTACCAGCTCGTATGATGCCAAGCTTCCTACTGCCAAACAACAAAATGCTTCTAATCGTGTCCATGGACAGTACCCACGGCATTATGGCCGTGAAAGGACTACGAGTCAACATCGTGTTCATCGTATCTGCTTGACCAACGTCTGCGTCCACTGAACTTGCTCGCCCTCCACTCTGGGTATACTTTCCCATGTATCATAGAGCCTGGGACCTTGAATTCACCTCCCTCGCTAATCCCGGAATTCAAATCTTGTGGCTCGGTTTCGAAAAGCGCGTCTGCATACCGCGCATTCGCGGCCTGGATAACTGCCCAGCTTGCTTGCGCAGATACCACACCTGGCAGAATAGCCTGTTGGTCAGTTACCTGAACATTTCCGCGTGCGTTTCCATTCCGCAAGAATTGTTCGGTCAGGTGAAGTGGCTTCAAAGGACACTCGAAGTCCTCTCCCATCTTCATCTTTCCTTTCTCCTTGCGCCTTTCCTCGCCTCTTAGTTTGCGTTCCTCTCTATTCCTCTTTCGTTCCGTTTTCTTGACTGACGGATCTTCCGGGTAAACTTGGCCTTGATCCCTAGCAACCAAAGTTTTCTCGTCTATCCTATCACCCCATCGAAAGTGTTCTCGAAGTGTTTGAAAATCATCGCGATCGACCTGATCGCCGTCACTTGGAGCCGCATCCAGGGTCTGTGGGAGAATTATGTCGACAGTGCCTTTGGAACAAGCTCCATTACATACCTTCTCTTTCTTCTTGGAGGTTGAGCAATTTTGCTGGTCTACGTCCCTGCTAGGAGTACCAAGACAGCTCTTGTCGCCCATGTTGCCGGATTTCTGATTCGTCGCAGAAGCGTCTTTCTTGGAGCTTTTACCCATCTTATCTTGTCGCGACCTAGCTTGGAGACTCTCGACTTTCTCAAGAAGTTCTCCCTCTAGCATGGCTTGGACGTCATCCATCAAGTCCGGCCTGTCAATCCAATCACTGTCATCTCGATTGATGCCACAGCTTCGTACACTGTCTGCTGAGAAAGTACTACCCTTGCGCCTGACTGGCACCTCTCCCCAATCAACGATCGCAGGAACTTGATCCTCAAAAGATTCAGAGTAATTAGATCTGTGATCTGAAGACTGCGCGCTTAGCCAAGCCTTCTTGTCAGAGCTCTCACGGACCGCGTCTCGTAAAATCTTGTTGTCGTACTTGGCGTCGGTGGATTGGATCTGCTTCAGAGAACTGGCCCTCTCTTCGTCAAGGTCATCGAAGACGCAAGAGGAGAAAGCAGTGTTTTCTAGCTCAGACTGTGTGTAAATGTCACGCCTAATGATGGCCTTCCGTTTCTCGTGATTCTCGAGCAGATTCAGTACGTGAGCTTGCGGGTAGGTAACGCTGTGCATCTCCGAAGAGGGAGGACATGTGTCCTGGGGTGATGCCAGACGACCGCCGGCTACATTCTCAAGGTCTACCGGCAGACTTCTCCTGGATTGTAGACCCGGTGGAGTCATTGGGTGTCGTATGGGATATTGCGGCTTAGTATACGCGACGCCGTTCACTTGGAGCCTTGTCCCACTGCTGTAGCCCGAACCCTCGCTGGGTCGAGCGTTGCCTTCTACACCTCTATTCTGGTGCGAAATCTGAGACGCTAGGTTCTCGTTGATCATTTTATCCAATCCTTTGATGGTGTTGTTGATCTCATTTTGCGCAATGTCCATCCCATCTCTCAACGTCCACACCGCATCTGAGACCACATCTGCTGACAACGACTTCAAGCTCCAAAGCTGAGTAGCCATCATTATTAACTCTTTCTGTTGGCTCTCTTTGAGGGCAGCAAGTTCGTTGATCCCGGTCTGGTACCTGACTCGCAATTCCTCGGCCTCCTTTGCTCTATGCTCACACTCCTCCGTTCTCACTCTATACTTCAACACCGCCGTCATGTAATCGAACCTCGATGCCGTAAGCTTCTTCATCAGATCGCTCTCCCTATTCCGTTCCTGATCCAGCTTCTCTTGATGCCGACGCATATCAGCAACAGCTTCCTTGACCGTTCCATGGTCCTTTCTGTACAGATCTTCCATGCGCTTGATTCCAGCACGAGCCTCGATGAGCTGGATCGTGAGATCAATGGCACAGTCTGAAAGTTCGTCGACAAGCTCTTCCTCGCCTTTCTTGTGGTTCAGAGCCGATGCCTTGATACGCTTCGCGAGAGCCTCTATATGATCGAGTGTGTATTCGGACAGTGGCTCTTTGGGAGCCTGGCCTTGCCTAGCGACGGGCGTGTCGTACATCATATTGCTCTCGTTCAGCATGGCTGTGGCGAAGGAGTTCAGATGTTCGATTTCAGGGGAATTGCCGTGGTGGTCGGCCATCCAAGGTCTGTCAGGCACTTCTTTATATAGAATAAAGCCAGTCATTGCACACGCATCTCAGTGTTTCTGTAAGTGCTGTTGTGAGTGATGTTCTGGTATCATGCTGTGGTGGTTCAGATACGGTTCGAGTTGGAGAAGTTGCTGATGTTCAGGGACGTGGGCTATTGAGGAGGTGCGATCCACCCGAAGAAGCAAGCGCCATGGATTCGTGTTGACATCTCATTAAGAGAACAAGTTTGCGAGCAGGTCAGCAATGAATACAGCTACTAGATCCAAGGAGCCAAAGCAAGCTGTCTTTCGCCATCTTGGCCAGTTTTCGACCTCGTGGGTTCGGGGTTAGTGTTGAAGAAAGAAACTCGTGCCACTGGATAATTGGGCAGGTGATCAGCGTAAGAGCTATTCCCATGCTGCCGCTGTTTTTGCTCGCCGTCCTTTGTTGTGGTGCTGCTTAGCGAGTTGTACTTTGAAGGCTTCTTGGCTGTTGACAACTCGATCAAGTTCCGCACTGAAATTGGGCCCTTCGCCTCTTTGCTTGTTGTCAGAATCAGGTGCTGGGCTCCCATCTGGGCAGAGTTGTCTGCTCTGGCTGGGGCAGCGGATCCATGTTCCTGGGCTTGGTCCATAGGTTCCCCTCCGCGTCTGTTAGCACAGTGAACTTGTCATGAATGGATTTTTCCGGACAGTGATAAGATATTTGGTCTCCGGATAGGACATTGAGATAGAAAACTTACACAGAGCGAGAGCGAGGGTATCAGATCAGAGAGAATCAAAACCAGACCATGGGAAATAACAAAACACCAATGGGTAGCAAAATATAAACAAACCAGCAGCTATAGAGATCAGGCAAGTTTGTCTGTAATAACAGGAGGAAAAGCGCTCACAGCAGATGCTATTTGCGATATTCGAGGCAGGCTTCTTTTTTACAACAAAAAGCACAGTGGAGAAAACAAGCTGCCAGACCAGCGCCATCACAAGGCGTCAACTTCACCATTCCCACCATCTTCTCCCCGAGCACAAACCAAAGGCCCAAGATTCCTCTCAAGGCATACAATTCCCGATCTTTGGGATCATCCAGACCATGGGCGATTATGTTGTTGAATCTGGAATGCAAGCTCGTCATGGCATAGCACATCACGTGGCAGCTGAAACGAATACGGCACCAGGCGATATCGTTGCTGCGTTTCGCAACTGAGCTGCAGCGTCTTTTCGAAGCCTGGATCCTGATGAGATACACGCAGCCAGTGATCTGGGAAAGGCTAGCGCTTAGAGAGGGGAGCTTGTAAACAAGAGGCCGAAAATTTATTCGGACAGTATTCATTTCCATGCACTTTAATCAGTTTAGAGATGGTCTATCAATGGGTCGTCAAAGTTCTTTGCTCTAGAGTTGTTTACTTGTCTGCTCTCTAAACAAGAATTCAAAACAAAATGGTTATTCGACACCTCAGCACCATTGTTATTTACTCTGATTCGCAGTACTGCCAGCCCCCAGCACTAGAATATCAATTCGTACGTCTTGGCCACCGCCCACACATCTAAGACTCAAGACCAGGGGGGGACTGGGACAGCACCCGGCATAAAAGCAAGCTTCCGAAAACCTCAACCTTACGGCAACTTAACGAGACTGCCCTCTCTTTTGGTGGAGTCAAAATAGCAGAAGTCAAGTAAGGTCCATTAATTAACCCCAATGATCAGACACACTGCTCTGAGCCGGATCAGGAGAAAATAAAAGAGAAGAAAAAGCGTGGGAGATCCTGGGAAGATGTTGTTCCTCGTGGAGACGATCGTTCTGATGCCCACTCAGCTCATCGCGGCGAGATAGCCCACAAGCAGAACATTGCTGCTGTTCGGCAGGCGCTTCCTATGATACGGCGGGGGTCTCTTTTGTCCCCTGGTGAAGAGGGGCCCCTCGGGCGCTCGTTTTCACCAATATATGATTCATTCCATTCAGTACAAGAGAGGGAAAGCAGAGACTGGAACACTCTTTGATAAATCCTAACATACTGGCGAGTAACCCGTGACCCCCTTTGACCCTTGTGTTATGGCTGCCTTGCGAAGATAGATGTATTTGATGCGAAAGAGATCAGTGACAAAACAACTCTGCTATACCACGGTAGAGCTCGGCAAGAGACGCCAACGGCACCATGAAAACCACGGCTTTTGAACGCGAGAACGATCAGGGCTACATAGAGCGGGAGATTCTTGACTTCGTGCCGTTGGGTTGGGCTGGCCGACCCAAAGTCACCTTGAACGCGGCCTCGCGGCGTTGCGTGGGCGTCGAGCCCGCCATGCCATCCGAACGACCGAGCCGCAGACTGAAGCAATTCAACCTCTCTCCCATGCTCTCTATTCACGTTGGGGCCCGAGGCAGCGACATCTCCATCAGCCTCTTCGCGCGACAGGGCAAACAGAGCATCCAAGCCTCTCGCTCTCTCGCGCGCGAGCCTCAAACCTCGCAATGATACAGCCGCAAGGTCTCCGCCACGGCGCTCTGGACCTGCTTGTCCAGGCTCTGCACTTCTCCCTTCAGGCCCTCTCCGGGCATCTTCTCGGCCATCACCTTCCAGAACTCCCGCGCCGCGTCCTGGTCCGCGACGCCCTTCCTCACCAGGTTCGCGGCGTGCATTCGCTCGAACACCGGCTTGTCGTCCCGAGATACCTTCATCTGCTGCACGTTCAACTCGGCAATGCGGCGCAGCAGGGACAGCGCCTCTTGCGCCTCGGCCTCGGTGGGTTTGACGCCCTGGATCTGTGTTAAAACCCGCTTTCCTGGGCGTTGGTGCGCCGGTCGGGACTCGGGGTGGGTTCGCGACGTACCGAATAGTCTCTGATCGCATTCCTCATGTCCGAGGAGGCATAGTTACCGAGTCGGAAGAGCGTGATCATGTCGGTCGGACTGAGGGATTCCATCCCTTGGGACGAGGAAGCGTAGATGGTTTCAAAGTTGACCTGGACATCCTTCAGGTGCTGTAGTATCTTGTCCATTGTTAATTATGAAGAGGTTTGGGAGGCGATTAATCCACACCGACAGTGTTTTGGCTGTTATTAGCGATATAGTAGAGACTTTGAGAGGGAATGAGCCTCGCGGGGCTTTTGGATTCTTTTATGATGCTCGGGGTCTGCTGTCTGCCAAGCTGTTTGTGCGCAGCATAATACAGACGGTATCACGTTTCATGCTGTTTGCATGTTTAGAGTCGGCATTGTGTATCAGACTCAACAGACCTGAAACCGTGGTTGAAGCTTTTGCCGACGCCTCATAAGCCGAAAAGGGTGACGAGGGCCCGACGTTACCATTACAGGAAGAAGACCGCGCCAGGTGGCTTAATGTCCGTCGGTGGGCGAGTGAATTGAAGATTGCCGAGTTGGTGCTATTTCAAGTATTACTTCGTCTCTTTTCGGCCATAATGGCTACTGGTGATATCAACAAGATAGATCAAGATAGAAATTCTGCAGTGAGATTTAGAGTCGATCTCGTACGCAGAAACGAGCAGAGGAAGTTGGTAGCCTCGGGCGAGGGCAAGCGTCTCTCCCACAACTGATTACGATTCCTCGAACTGGGCAGCGTAACAATATCAATCTCTGAAGAGTGAAAGGCCCTCTTGGACTTGAATCTAGCCGGCTAAATCAACAGGTACTT
The DNA here is from genome assembly GCA_024741835.1 of Diplocarpon mali. Taxonomy (NCBI): domain Eukaryota; kingdom Fungi; phylum Ascomycota; class Leotiomycetes; order Helotiales; family Drepanopezizaceae; genus Diplocarpon; species Diplocarpon mali. The sequence continues at coordinate 28,127 of JAENRP010000062.1, read as the reverse complement.
ACCATGAAGCCTATGTGGTGATTCACTTGTCAACTAGTACATCACAAGCACCAAAAGTTCTTAATGCAGTGGTTGTGGATAACCCAGCTCAAGTGTGAGCGAGCCGCTCTCGGACATTGGCAGTGTATAGCATTGGTCCGCTTCACTAATTCACGAGATGTGATGTATCAACGGCCGACTTGGAACACTAGCAGAAGGTAGCACGCTAGGTCAGGCAATGAAATGTTGAAGTGAGTAATACTGAATAAATGAGTCCATAAAGTTACCTCGGAAAATAAGGAGACACTCGCCCAGCCCCGGCCACAATGCAGTGACAGACTAAACAGCTATTAAGGCAGCCATATGTAGGAGAATCTTAGCATCTACTTGTTTAAGACTCATACTGATTGCTGTCCCCAAAGAGATATCGTCGAGCTAGAGCGGCATTCGAAGGATCATGAAAGCAACCTGACGGAATAATCTCTGACGCACGCAATGAGCCCAAAAAGGCACGCAACGGGAACGGCATTTCTACAGCGACAATGGTCAGAAAGCCAAAAACACAAAGACGTAAGAATGAACACCGCGAGTGGTCGTCGTCGCCAATATCTGCTGTGTGTGTGACGATGGCTTGTGCCGTGGTAGATCCTTGAGACCGTGCTGAGTTGATATTGCCCAAGAGCCAAGAAGTGCAGCTAGCAATCGACTAGTGACAAAGCCCAGGGGATATACAGCCGCAGTGCAGAGTGCAATCAGTAGCAACGAGATAACCTCTGCAAATACTTTTGGATCCGTCCGGAAGCTGCCCTTCTTGACTTGCTGCGATATAGGTGCAGTGTGATGACTCGCTCTGCTGGTGTTATTCATCTTTGGCTCAAAGGCTCTAGAGACTGTAGTTTCGCTACTTGTTTCCGGCTTCGTAAAACCCAGAGCTGTTTCTATCGATTCAGTGGGACCGTAATAGCTGATAGTGTTGTCCATTTTATAGAATAGTGTTACTGCTCTCATAGGGCACAAAGAAAACCGATGAATTGCTAGCATCAGCGCCTTGCCCGGGCCAATTTCCCCGGGAAGAGCGTCCAAAGTAGCATTGGAAACATGAGCAGCTAAGGACGAGAAGTTGCCAAGCGGGGGCCATCGCTGTATGTCTATAGTAGAGAGCTCTACCAAGCGCAACCCGAGATCGTTGTCCTCCGCTCGACCTGATGCCACGGAGACCAATCTGGGTCTTGTCTCCCGTGTGAAGGACTGTGAGATCCGGGCGAAGCGCGCAGGGGCCAAAGAGGTAGATGTAACCATCAAGGAGGCCAATATCTTCAAATATAGCAGACAGGAGCAAGCTCTGACCGGATCTTGCCTCTCCGCGACAGACTCTCCGACGGGAAATTGAGCCCGTGCAGAGTGAACTGCTGAGACGATCCTCTCAAGTGAAGCTAACAACTCATCAAGAACCCATCCATGACTGAGATTTGTCGTAGCCTTCAACGAAATCATGAGAACAAAAGGCGCACGAGCACAAGGGGCCCTGAAGATGAGGTAATACCTCCATCAGCCGGGAGATATTCGATTGAATCATGACGCCCTTGCTGCGAGAAGACGTGTAGATGCACGAGGCAAAACCAAGAATGCAGCTATGACCCTCCGGACATATTCTGCAGTACTCTGTGCAAGTGTGCAGCGTGGCTTTCGAATCTCCTCTCGTCGAGCGCTGTCAGTATAGTCGTCAGTATAGTCCGCGATTGAGAAGATTCCGGGATCCTGTGAGCGCAACGAAAACTTGAGAGGTCGGCCTCGCTTAGCTTTGTCGCACTAGCGCCTTGGCTCTGACCCCCTGAGCCTGAATGTCCGCGTCGGACCGTCGCGTCAGTGCCAAAGGGAGGTGAAGATCGTTCGGCCGATGTTGTAGAAGTCCATGTTAGCTGCTCTCCTAGAAATTGTAAAAACCTACTCTTGAATATGCCAAGCCCTGCCATTACTAAGATGGCTGTGGTTGTAATCATTAGCATCCGAGATTTGTAAAAGAAGTCGGCGGAGCTCAAATATCTAGGCAAGGTACTAGTGAAATGCCCAACCCTATACTGGATTTGCTTTTGAGCGCTCAAGAGGCAACGCCGCCTTTCGTATCACACGAGAGGTAAGCCAGATGACGGACACGCCGTGCATCGTCGCCACGGCGGAAGAAAAGATGAGAGTGGACTCCATGCTGAGTACCGCTATAGAGCTAGATAGCCACGCCTCCCCCTAGGCACTGCACTGCACCGCATCTTAAACTTCTTCAGAACCCAGCGGTTACTATTCCCAATAAAAGCTATGAGCGCTACTTAGCAGGCAACCCCAACTCTTTGTAAAAAGCCTCCGTACTCGGTTTCCTGCCCAGGAAATCCTCCAGCGTCTTCATCTCCTCCTGGCTCCCTCCCTTCTCCAGAACCATATGCCGATACCGTCTCCCCTCGAACCTATTCATTGGATCCTTCTTGAACACGCTATGGAACATGTCCGTCGAGTAAACCTGCGAGCTCAAATACCCATAGTACCCTGCGTCATAGCCTCCAATGAGATGGCCAAATGTCGCTTGGCCATTGCCCCAATCGGGCTTGGAACCTAGCTCTTCGGGACCTTTCAGGCCGGAAATTTCCTGGCGCAGAGTATTGTATAGAGATGAGAGGGAGAAGGCCTCCGCGACCGCGTGGGAGGCCGGGGTATGAATAGTCATGTCGAAGATGCCGAAGTGGAGTTGGCGCAGGTTGAACAGAGCATCGTTGACATGCTTCACCGAGATCTGCTTAGTGATGAGGTCATCGGGGATCTGATCGCCGGTCTCGTAATGCTTGGACAGGCCCTTGAGCTGCGAGGGGGTCCAGCACCAGTTCTCCAGCATTTGCGAGGGCGCTTCTACGAAATCGCGTACGACAGATGTGCCGTGGAAGCGGGAGTATTTTGTACGTGCGGCCAGGTCGTGGATGCCGTGGCCCAGTTCATGGAAGAGGGTTACGACTTCGTCGTGTTTGAGGAGAGAAGGTTTAGTGGGTGTTGGTTTGGAGAAATTGCACACCAATGCCGTGGCAGGATACCGGCGAGTACCGTTCGGGTAGAGGAAACCTGGTTGGAGATTGAAGTTGGCGGCGTGTCCGTATTTGCCTGGGCGAGGGTGGAGATCAAGGTAAAGGTATCCAACGAATCCGCTGCCTTCGCCCTCGTCGTCCCAGACGCTGAAGATTTTGACGTCTTCGTGCCAGTAGATATCCTCAGCCTTACCAGTAGCTGACAGTTTCGCCTTGTCCTCCGGCCCCAGTTCGATAAACACAAAGCCAAATAATTCCTCGAAGATCTTGAGCATACCCTCAACGGTGGACTGCAGCGGGAAGTATTCTGCAATTTTCTGCTCATCAATGGAGAACTCCTTCTCGACCATCATACGACCATAGAAACGGGCGTCCCAGAGGTAATAATTCCCGTCTTGAGAAGCTTCCAGCCCTCTGTTCTTCAAGTCCTCGTTCTTGATTTCCAAGAGATGCGCAACTTCCTTAGCTCCCCCGGGAGTGAGTTGCCGTCTCAAATCATTCAGAAAATCATTGACTGTCTGGGGAGTCTTGGCCATCTTGTCTTCGATACGGAAGGATGCCCAGTCAGGATATCCGAGAAGCCTGGCAGCCTCATCACGGAGAACGATCGCTTCCTTGAAGAGAGGAACATTTGCATTGCACTGCACATGTTAGCCATGCTCAACGAATCCCGAGGAGGAATTAACCTTGTTCTCATTATCAATGACAATCCTCCGCCGAACATCAGCATCGAGCGCGAATTTCAAGGTGGGAAATAAATCCGGATACTTGAACGTAAACCGCAGTTTCCCCTCATTCTCCCCGGTTCCCTTCTCGAATCCTTCCACAACATCTTCAGGAACACCCTCGAGTTCCTTTGGTGTTAACCAGATACCGCCGTTCTCCTCGTTGAGGTTCTTCTGGAACTCAATAGCAATCTGTTCGCATCAGCCCCGCTGGATGACTCTGGCTCATTCCACGTGGAAACATACCGTGCTCAATCGTTTCTTAATCTCCTTGAACCGATCTCGCTTCAGCCCCTTCTCGATGCCTAGCCCATTCCGGATGTAACTCTTCCTCTCGTTCTCCAAAAATCGCAAGCTCTCCCCATCCAGCCCATCAGCCTGCTTCTTCGCCTTCTCCCACGCGGCATCGACAAGCCTGAACACGTCCTCACGCATACTGGCCTCGATGCCGAAATCGTCCATGATCTCCTCCGCCTTGGAACTCGCATCCCTCAACGCGGCGTCCGTACTGGTCGCCTGGTAGAAGCCGATAATGCGGGCCTTGAGCGCCAACACGTCTTCACTCTGGGCCATTGGCAGCACGACATTCTCGAATGTCGCGTCTTCGGGCTCGACGGTGGCCACGAGCCTATCGAGGAGATCGCGGGTCTTGTCACATAACTCCTTGGCGTCTGCCACGAGGGAAGAGGCTGTGGCGGTGAAGAGGGGAGGTGCCTGCGGTGGAGAGCGATACTGGGCGGGCGCCATGGTGGAATTGTGAATGGGTCGGAACGAGGAAGGTTTAGGGTTGTAGACGAGTGGCCGGATCTGGGCGAAGAGGCTGCTGAGCCGCACGCCGATGCGTGAGGGTGCCAGCGTGAAGAAGATTGTGAAGAAGATCAAGATGCTAAGAAGGAGTACCAGGAGCCTGCTACCTGTGCGGAGGCGGGAGGAAGGCGCCAGGATGGGCGGGCGTGAGTATGGGTCTGGAGATGGTAGAAATGGCGGAGGTGAAGCTGAAGCTGGAGGTGAAGCTGGTGAAGCTGGTGAAGCTGGAGACTCTAAAGAGAATTGGGAACAGAGACGAAATGAAAGGGCCGCGGTCGAGAGAGGGTCCAACAGAGATTTAAGGTTGATGTGTACTCAAGTTTTAGCAAAGGCCAAGGCTGAACCTCACATCTCAGCCTCGCAATAACTTTCCTTTTCAGCATTGCACCGACAGATAATCGACAGATCAACACCCGCACGACACTACACGACTACACCACGCTCAGGTCCTATCGATCACCTCCGATCCAATTCCAGCTCATGAATTGAACATCTTCCGAACCACAAATCCGCCTTCAACAGTAACAATGCCCGTCACGCCCACAATCAACACCTACCACTGCATCTGCACCTCCCTCCTCTTCGCCACCACACACACTCTATCCTCTCTGCCCCTCCGCACTCCGCACTCCTCCTCCTCTGTCTCAGACTCAGCAATCATCCTGCCCCTCCCCTCCTCCCCGCCGACGCCCTCCCCCGACGCCCTCCTCCCAGCAGAAGGCTACACCGTCCTACTCGGCCTGACAGCCCCTTCCGCCTCTTTCTCGCAACCGACAGTCGTCCGGCGAGATGATGGTTTCGAGAAACGCGTTTTGTACCGCTGTTCGCGGTGTGGCGTTGTGGTGGGGTATGAACTGCATGGCGCAGGCGCAGGCGCAAACACAACCGCAGGAGATGCTGATGTAGAAATGGGGGGCACGGAGAAGGGGAAAGGGAGGGAAGGCCAGGAAGGAATCTACGCAGGCAAGATACTCTATATCCTCCCCGCCGGCATCATGAGCTCGTGGTTCCTGGCCGAAGCGGGACAGTCTGGGAAAAAGCTTGCAGAGGAAGATGTTGCGATTCGGAGGAGCGGCGTAGGAGTTTTCGAGTGATGGCGAGTTGAGAGGATAGATACTTGGTGCCACTTGCGGCTGGAACAAGAAGCATTTCGCACGTGGGATGTATAAAGAAAATGGTTATCGGGTTTGGATTTGGGTCGTTGAATACATCGACCGGCATAGCAGGGCGTCACGGAGGTGGGAATATTACAAGCACGTGCAAGAAAGTCGTAGGCCTGAGGGAAGCTCTCATGAGAAAACCTAGCTACCCACCGCCTCAGTATGCACGCCTGCCGCTTTCTCATACGCCATCTGCGGTTTACGTGCGGCCGAATTAATACAAGAACCATAATCAAATCGTGAGAGAAGCACCAACGCCATGCCCGCCCGTATCTCTTTCACGGAGAAAGTAAAGCCGTATCCATGCCATGAATGTGTTTATGCCGTACAAAAAGTATGCTTCCTCTGCTCCTGATCCTCTCCTAGTCTGCGGTCTGTTGTTTAGTTGGCGAGAACCGTACGGACGAGGTCTGTGTTTTTCTCAGCTGCTGTTCAGTATTACACGATACCAGATTCAGTTCTGGCATTTAGGGGAAGAAAACACAAACCGGTGTAGTTGATCTCCCCACTGCTAGTATCCACCGCCTTCAACAGCTCGTCGACCTCCTCATCGCTCATCTTCTCCCCCAGGTTCGTCAGGATGTAGCGAAGCTGGCCCACGCCGATGAAGCCCGTCATGTCCTTGTCGAAGACCTGGAAGCCCCGGCAGTACTCCTCTGGCTCGCCCGGGTCGCGGAAGCCACCGGGACGGTTGAGCATCTTGGAGAAGGTTTCGAAGTCGACTGTGTACGTGCATATCAGCTCCCATCTGGAACATGAGATTTGCAACAGCTCTGTTCTGTTTCCTTGCACTCGTGGGGACAGATGGAAGTGTAAACGGAACGGGGGGAAAAAAAGGAAGAGACGTACAATCACTTCCCACATTCTTCTCCAACTCCCGAATCTCGCTCAATGTTGGGTTCTGGCCACAGGCCCGCAGCAGATCGCCCAGAGACTCGACCTGCACGCGCTGGTTGCCGCGTTTGTCGAAGAGCGCGAATGCTTCCTTGTAGTTGGTCGATGCCTGCGTTTCGTACGGGATGATGTTAGCTGCCATTCTTGCTGTGGTTTCTCCTCCGACTCGTCCACAGATTTGACCTTCCAGCGCGCTGATATATCTGCAGGATAAGAGATCTGCCTTGATCTATTCGCTGGATATCGGGGATGGCGTGCTTGGCTTGAGGCTCGCTGAGGGCGAGATAGGGGTGGGTGTAATTTGAGCCAATTTCGTCCAGGACATCCAAGTCAGGGCCAAGCTAGGAGCAATGCGATGCGATATAATGCAGTATCCAATACGTGCTTTGATGGATGGCAACTTCGAGGATCGTGTATTATTGTGGTTGTGCTCTTGGAATCAGACGATGCCTCGTCGTCGGCGAGGGAATTGAAGCCGTCAGGACCTATGGGAACCGCGCCTTCCTATTTGTCTGTTCCGTCGAGCTGTCGTGTCGCGCTCTCTCTAGGCGCCCGCCCCCACCAAAACAAAGGAATGGAATACACAAGCCAGACAGAAAAGAAATAGCTGCTTACCATTTTGACTACTGATATCGTTGTCAATGCTATTGGGGGTTATAATTCGGTAGTATATGAGAGAGCAGAGAGACGAATGTTGTGTGTTTAGAAATTGTGAGAAGGATTTCCTCGACGGTCGCAGGAGGTTTTGGCTTTGCTCAGAGCAGAAGTCTGGGCCGTGCATGCGAAACTCGGGTGGGCATGGCAACGGCAACGGGCTAAGCGAAGCGCGATTCGGGGCGAAAGGAGTACGTCGGATGAGTGCCGCAAATGCATCTTACTGTGCTTTGTGGAAGATTGAGTATATTATTCCTATTTGACTTCAAACCTTCTCGCGTGGTCTGCTTCCAAGTCCGAGAAAGCTCCTTTGCTATCTGGTGGAATTGGACTTGGAACTGGAATTTCTGGGTTTAGGGAATTATGGAAATTGTTACCCCTTTTCTCGCAACACGCCATGAGGTTCATCTTTTTCTGCCCAGACTGGCGGCGGAATGCACCTAAATCCCCGGCTTTGGGCTTGAGAAAGCTGATCGATGAATCCATGCCGTTCGATGGATAGAGCATGGTCAGTCTCGCCAAAATGTGTCAGAGGCAGAATCACGCAAGGCCTCACCTGTGCATGATCGTCGCCGACTGATCTCAGCAAACCTCATCCAGCCTACAAATCCTCACCTCCTCCTCGCCAGTAACAAGACACTGCCCCACTCATTCTCGACCTCCAGGTTCCTCCACGCCTCCCCCGTCTTCTTCCATTCGCCCTCTACCTCCCTCATCTCGTCGAACATCCTGTCAACAACATCGCCCTCACCACCCTCCTCCCGACTCCTCTCCTCAAACTCCGCTTTCCAATTGACAAATGCACTAAATGTCCTCACATACCCCTCCACCTCCCCCAACCTCAATCTGTTCCCCATCAACAGCACTCCCTTTCCCTGCTCCTTACCTCTCCCCTCAAGACTCGGTTCATATTCGAGCCTCTGCACATTCTCCCACTCGCTCCCCGGCGGCACAATATCTCGGTAGAGGCTCCTCAGGATATTCCTCCCGGGCTGTTCCCAATATGGGCCCATCTTCTCCGCTCCATAGCAATACTCATGCAGCACCTTGGTAGCCGCGGGATAATCCACAAAGATATTGTCCTTGTACCCCCAGAAAGCCAGCGTCCCACCTCTGCGGACCACGCGAGCCAGTTCCGGCCAGGTCTTGCTGTAGTCGAACCAATGTGCCGCCTGTCCGGCAACAACGACATCTACTTGCCCCTCTCGCAGAAATCTTAACTCCTCCGCCCTCGCCTGCCGAAGCTCCACGTTGCCGTACTCCCCCGCCGGAGTGGTAGAGCGGGCTTGCTCGATCATGGACAGCGACGGATCGGTGCCGAGAACGCGCGTGAAGTAGGCCCCGAGCGACCGCGAGATCAGACCGTGCCCGCAGCCTAGATCAACGGCTAGGTTTCTTGGGGAGGGAGAGTGATAGGCCAGGATACGGGCAAGTATTTGAGGGGGGTAGGTGGGGCGGAAGGTTGCATAGGTCAGGGCGTTGAAGGAGGATTTTCTGGGAGATGAGTTGTTAGCAGGCGTTTAACTTGAATGCGGGAGGCTGGATCAGGTACGCAAAGGTCGCCATGCTGCTATGACTGATCCAATATATCAAGATCTGCTGCGTACAAGCCCATAATCTAGTATCAGGTGTAATATGAAGTCTAGGCTCAAAGACGAGCCAACCCTCCCCCCAGACGAGATAAGATAGAGAACAGAGCACAGGGGTGTTTCTCTGCGAGCAAGGACTCACGAGAGGTCTTGGAGCAGGGAAGACGCCGCAAGTCGTAATGTGATGACCGTGTCTTGGTTGGAGGGATGCGATGTCAGATTTGAAAGCGAGGCTGGCTCAACCTCGGCTGTGAACTTCGTCGCTCTGGAAAGGTGGGTCGCCTGCTATCCTCGGCGGCGAAGAGCAGAAAAGAGGCGGCCATGCGAAGGTCGGGTAGATACATATCGCGCGGCTCGGGCGGCTGAATGCCATCGATCTTGAATGATGGCGGTCAATCATCCCGCGACTGGGCACCGGTTACATAGATGGGCTTTCGAGGCTCGACACTGGGCGCGTTGACAGGGTTCGTGTAAACAGATTGCGCGATCTGGATAAATGAACTACAGCCGAGAAATGAAGATATACTTGCCTCTAAGCAGCTTGCTCAGTTTACCGAGGCAGGACTTACAGTGGTATCTGTCGAAGGACCTGACGGGTACTTGGCGGCTACACCAATTCTGGGCTAAATTTAAGCTTAACTCCATCCCACTTCCACGTGCGTCGACGTGTCTGACCCGGGAATGGCCTCACTTCAACATCTTCCCGGCCTCGGCCACATTTGATGTCTAACGCCCATACCGTTGCCCGCAACAGTTCCTCAACATGTCAACCGACGCAACAGCCCGCGCATTCTTCGCTGCCCCCGAATTCGCCGTCGTGGGAGCTTCCAGCGATCCGACCAAGTTCGGGCATAAAAGTATATTCTGCCCTTCGACTCCGATTCCCCATACCCCAATGCCCCTCCTCGCAACATCATATTCATAGTCTCGCCTTTGCTGACAGCCGCATCGACTCACAGTCTTCCAATGGTACACCCACCACAAACTCCCCGTCACACCCATCAACCCCTCCTCCAGCACCATCAAAGCCTTTCCCCCTTACCCCGCGCTCGAAATCCAGTCCTACCCCACGCTCCCCAACCTCTCGGCGCTGCCCAACCCGTCTTCCACGTCAGTCTCCATCATCACGCCTCCGAAAGTCACGCTCAAGGTCCTGGAAGAGGCGAAGAAGCTGGGTGTGAAGGGCGTCTGGCTGCAGCCGGGCGCCTTCGACGATGCGGTGTTGAAGTTTGCCTTTGCGGAGTTTGAGTCGGCAGTTGCGGGAGATGGGGGACGCGGAGACGAGGGCTGGTGTGTGCTGGTTGATGGGGAGAAGGCGGCAAAGGCGGCGGGGAAGAGCTTTAAGCTCTAAGCTCTAAGCTCTAGCAATTACGGTTCTATGGTTGAGGGTTTGATAAGCATAAAATGTCTGGGTCGTGAGGGGGGGGGGGGAGGTTTATCCTGGTTGATGGAGCTAAGGAGCTGGAGGAGCTTTGAGCTTTGAGCTTTCACTTGCGAACGTGGTGGACTTGCTCTGCTCAAGGGTCTCGGAGGCATATAATTCCTGGGCAGGACAGTGGTTACAGGAGAGATCATTGTGGACTTGCATGTTTGGTTGCCAGTCTGAGATGCTTTTTCACTTGAAGCAGGGCCAAGTGGCCGGTACCTCGACCTCCATCGCTACATGGGGTTCTCCTCTGGGTCCTCCCTCCGAGCACCTGCGGCTCGGTGATATCGATGGTCACTCCAGCTTTGGAAGATTGATTCGGCTCGTTTCAGGGAACATGGAACGATATGCAGTACTGATCCAGCCGACAGCGATCCGTCTGGATTTTCCGTCCCGTTTGTTTTAGACGTTCTAAAACCAATCATAGTTAAAATCTAGGATAGAAAACGCTAGAGTTAACGCCTTCTCCCATCCAGTCACGCAATACATCTCAGTCATCACACCTGATGCACGCACAGATCCTCCCGAAACCTCGCTGCTAACATCTCGCACCGATACCAAGATATAGGAAGAACAACTGCGCGAGATAAGCCTTCTCCTTCTCTGTCTCTCTCTTTACCCCCCTAAGACCAGGGAACAAACTCTCGCTTACGAGTTCTACCAAGGTTGGAAAAAAAAGGAATAAAAAAACCTCCTTCTCCATTGCCTCCAACCTAGTACTCTAAGCGAACAAAACAGTTTGCGCAGAGCAGAGCGTTGATTACCTACGCTCGTTAGAGTGAGTAGCTATGAAGAGCGCGAGCAGCGGATATCTCGACCCGGTCAGTTTCTACAACTGTATTACACACTCTATATCCCACATTCCATACTCTATAGATGACCCGCTGTTGGCAACCATCACTCTGCCCGTGGCTTGATCGGTACTGACAGATGCGCGGACGGCTCACGCTCGTACGTAAAGCGCGCGCGCTAGCTGGCTGTGTTTTCGCGGCGTGGCTCGGGGTGGCATCGCGCACCGCTTCTTCGCTGGCTAGTTGGGGTGTTGGATATGCGAGAGCGAGAGGGCTAGATGTACTCGGAACTGCGCTTTCGTCGCTCTTTGTATCCTTGTTGGCGGGTGAGTCGAGTGGGTAGCCTGTCTCTGATTGTGTCCGTTGCCTGGGGCTCGTGTGTGATTACTTGTATCGATGGGTGGGAGTCGGGTCGTTTGTCTTGACGTGTATTTATTAGCTGTGGTATCCTACGTCTGCTCTTGGAGTCCTCTCCTTTCTTCCTCCTCTAACGCACCCATCTCAACCGGCCGAGATAGGCGTAGTGGCAACATGCCCCCCAGGCTCCCGGGACTGTCCTCTGAGGCAGTGTATACTGTATATACACACGAGCCCTTAGCTAGACACGTCCTCCTACTGGGAGGTCTTGGGATAGTGCGCAGTAGCAATAACTACCATCATCATCTTGGCCTTGGTGCTAGTAAGTATAAGCACAAGCATAGGACAGTGGTTCTCGCAGTCTTTCGTTGTCGCTAAACGAGTTATAGGTAGATTTGGAGATATCTCGTGTATTGACTAGTACCTATATTATCATACGTTATTCGTTGTGCTTTTGATTCCAAAACCGCTATCGCCGATACTTTTAACCCGCCGAGAGCGACCCGAGCAAATTCTGGAACCAGCATTTACTGTTATACAATGCCAAGTTCAGCTATTTCGTTAGCCAACACAACCAGTTCCTGGCCCGAGCCCTGAACGCCGAATTTCTATGCGCCACACTTTAATTCTTTCGATAGCCTCAACCCGTCTCTTGGAGCTGGGTATGTTGACCTTGCCTCCCAGATACAGTGAAAGAAACCTTGCCTCGCCTAGAACAAGGTATCAGAGGCATGACTTTCTCGGAATCTTATTTTCCAATCTTATTAAGCGATGTCTCAATCGCAAACGCGATTGTGAACTAGATGTCATTAGTATTTTATCCGTGTCATCATGCTAGGCGTCTTCTTACCTTCGCATGTCTCAGGACCGCACTCGGATCGACCTTTTCAATTGTATCATATTTACCACCGACGTACCGCGGAGTTTCCCAATGACCAGTGACATATGCTGTAGCTGTTCTCTTGATATCAGCTCAAGTCACTTTCGATCTAGTTAGCTTCGAACTTACGATATCCCCTATCTTTAGCAATCACATGGTCTCCGCATTGGTAGCCGCATGCGCCCAATGCACCAATACCATCACTATAGTGAACAGCAACGTGGCCAACGTATTTTCTTAGATCTACGTCGCTGTGGTCGGTGTAAAGATTGATTTTTCCCGTGGGGGAGTATCCGACATTAGCTTGCAGTACCAGTTAGCGCATGCCCTCTCATCACGATTGTTTCTGTTTAGTTTAGACAGGTGGATGGAACCGCCGACTCTTCTATCTTACCTTGATGAAGTAAAGCAACGATATTCTTTTTCTCCTTATGATAGGCGGATATGATTTGTTGCGCGCCATAAAACCCCCCGTGCGACCCAGCGTAAAAGTGAAACTCAAGAGTGTTTCGGAGATCGAGTTTCTTCTTCATAGAAATCACTCTCAAGGCTTCCAGAAATGCCACGACGGTGGAGGCATTGTCGGTTGCGCCAGGAGCACGGGCAGACCGGTAACCGGCGAAAGTCTTCACCAAAAAAATTAGTCTTGTACTTTTCAAGCTACAACGAAGGTATGTGGGAATCTGTACATACGTCGTAGTATGTGCTAACAACGACTGTGGGAGTTGTGAGCAGCTTGTTGGCAAATCAAGAGGGAATTTCTATGTGCTCACCGGTACTATCTTTTTCGCCTGGGATTCTGACAATGATTGATGACTGATTGAAATTGTGTTCGATTTTTATGGTTTCAATAGACGGGCTTGGGCTTGTAACCTTTTTTATCTCTTCGAAGAGCCAGATCCCAGCCAATGCGCCGAATTCGGAGAGGTAGTGGCGGTTGTGAAAGCTGCGGGCGAGGTTAATCTTGCGTTCTGGATAAGCTGGGGAAGGTTAAGGTGTACTTCGTGAACGTTTCGAGCCAGCTCTCAGCGTGATCGTAGTTAGCCTTCGCCATTAAATCTTTTACTTTACTCTGATGATTCACATTTGGGTACTTCGCCCCCCAAGCTTGAGACATAGCGGCAAATAATGATAGCGAGGCCATAAAAGCCGGATTAAGCAAAGAGAAACGCATCTTGAATATGAGACGGATACTGAGGCGGTCCTACATGTGCAGCTGAAAATGACTCGATGCGATGCATCGTTATATACGTGGTGTGACTCACGCATGGAAGCGCAGTGCACCCTTGCGTACGAATCTTTTTCTGTAGTCTCGGCACCTACGGAGCCATAACAAGCTAACAATAACGTAAGCCCGTGGTGCCGGAGACTTGCAACAGCCAAATTTGCCTCGGGAATAAACACATACCTGGTAGGTAGAAAATGAGCATGGTGAAGGGGGTCGTTGCATTGCCTCGATGGGGGGAGTGGGACTCTATATGGGCCTGTGCGAACCCTTGGAGCGAGGAGGGTTATATTCCTGCCATGTTTATGTGGGCCCCGTTGGATTCGGGCGTGGATTGCCAGGGCGGCGACTAATAAAAGTAGCATATCTACCCACCAGAGCCTTGTACTTCACCGCAGGCCAAACAAACACCTCACGGCCAAGGCTGGTTTCAGGTGTGCTGACAGGTTAAGTGAATCTATATGCATCTTATATGGTGTGTGTGGAGTGCGACAAGAAGTACCATACTCCCTTTCCCCCAGAACGCCATGGATCAAAACACATTCATCAGCACCCCCTATAGACAAGGGGAATGAGGCCACCAGCCAAGCAAGAGAGTGAGTGTAAGCTAGTACTTTAAGCTTAAAACTCATTCGAACCATTCAGGCTCGCAAATCATGTCTGTCTGTTGAGTATTATTCTTTCGTAGATACTATTTGGGAAGGGCTGCTATATAATTACCTAGCTCTTGAGAATTGAACAGTGAGCATTATCCAGAAACTAGTTGAGGCGCGAGAATGCAATACTCTGCTCCGAATGCCGGATGGATTTTCCGCATAGAAGACTGTCCATCAAACGCTTTCGGCCCTGGGTGTCTGCGAAAACAGGAGGTATAACTTACCTAGATACTCGTGTACTCTCCACAGTGCAGAGTAAGTTACATTCTACCTCGGGCATTTGCTAGATCTTCCTTTTCCTCTGTTGATATGCTTGATTAGTTTTAGATTATATAGCTTAAGTAGAAGACGCTATACTGTATTTTTACATATAAGGAGAAACTAGTATAATCGCCTTGAGTTTAGTATTTGGTCTATTACACTAATAAACGACCTTGATTCCTGAAATAAGAGTCTGAGCTATATCTTAGTTAATAATTATTCCCTTCAAGTCTTTGGCAAGTATATTCTCAAAGAGCTGCTTAGATGATTAGAGTCGCCTCAGGTTCTTTATCCTAAGATAGGCCCTGCTTACTAGGAGCAGCTTTTTGTTTAATTAAACTAAGCGTTTTGCTTATCGGCGGCGGCTATTAATCCTACCCATTTTATCGATTTTAGCTTCTGAAGAAACATCTTCAGAGCTGCAAGGCTTTGAAACATGTTCTCCTTGTATAGTATCACCTGCCCTGTTCCCCCTTATATCCATCGTCGAGTCTTTTAGTCGTAGGAATATAAGTAAACAATCCTAGAGGATAGAGGCCAAGGTTCAAAGTAAAGGGTATTTGTAGAAGAGGAAAGTAGCGAAAATTGTTTTATTCCAAAGCTTTCGAAAAGTTCTGGGTCTATTCGACTTGGGTTTGATGTTTCGCAGTCGAAAGGACTCGAGTCTGCAGGGTTGTAGGAGACACCATGTACAGGTGTTGAGTCGTCTCCCGATGGCGTGGTGTTGCATTGACTAATTGTGAAAATAGTCCCTCGGCGCCGCATACTCTGACGGTCCTTACTGGCGGCATCTCAATATCGCCGCTCTCAATACTCTACAGTAGAATATATGAGAGCTAGTTCGGTGGGTTGGGGGCCGTTTGGTTGGTGTGCGAGCATGAAGCTCAGGATTCCAAGCGTGTGCACTGTATGGGTGTGGCGGCATATTTGGACTGCTGCATGTGGAGTAGGGCCAATCAGGGTGCTAAACTTTTCCAACAATCCTTGAGGAACACATCCCAAAATCCCCGCAAGACCAAAACGAAGAATATCAAACCATAGGCTTTGGATTCGGACTTGCCGATGGGCATGGAAGGCATCGGCCTGGACGAGCTGGACCCTTAGACAAATGTGTATGCTTAGAAAAGCCAAGTCAATAAGTAGGCCAAACTCATCCGGGAAGAGCTTGGAGTATTTATGAGATGCGAACTGCAGAATACAAAGCGCGTGCAAGTACTAAAGAAGCAGACTAGAAACAGCTAGTCAGTTTCTCAGTATCGAGTGCCCAACTTTGAACCGATTTGATATACTCTTGTCAATCCAAAGCATCACTGCGTGGAACTGCATCAGCACGCTCTTGTTTCCAAGTGCATATCTTGTTAATCCAAAGCATCACTGGGAGGAACGGCATCAGCAAGCTCTTGTTTCCAAGTGCACATACAAATCAAAGGCAGTGGATTTCTGACTCTGAAGTCTCCACTCGCGCTTGTCCATGCGCCGAGCGTGACGAATGTCAGCCGCGAAACCGAGGCGAGAGCACGTGGAGAGAGTCAAAGTCAGGGTTGAGTTTTTCTTGATACTGTTGCTGCTTTTGTCATTTAGTATGAGATGAGCCAAGATGTCGAGGATTCGAGAATCTTTCTCGAGCTGAGTTTCCACGACCTAAACTTTTTAATTGTAGGAATATAGAGACCCAGGTCACGTGATAGTGTTGGCACGGGCCGCCCTTGAGTATTTCCCTCCCTCTCTCTCTCTCTCAGACTAGATCATTATCTACAACTACAACAAAAACCCTGAATTGATTCATACCAGTTTGCACACCTTGCAAAACCAACAGTAATCAAGGCATGTAAGAAGCACCCTTACATGGAATCAGTAAAACGGCAATTGATCTCCTTTATCGAGACATGGAATGCGGATCTGATTTTCATTTTCCAGCACATCCTAGTCTTTCACCCCAGTACTTTCTCATGACATTTTGTTTGCAGAGCTTCTCAGTCTCCCCGCCCGCGCAGACTCGTTCCTTTGCTACATCACAGCCAGTTCGGGTGACGGAGCGAAACATCTTTCACAGAAGCCAGTTAGAACGCATGCTAAAATAACACGGCGTCTTACAGCCTTAGCCAAGTCATACGACCATCCGACGGAGAAGCAAGGCGGCGTGGATCATTCCAATATTCGCCTCGAGGACCAACTGAAAGGCGGCTTCACGCCCTCTATTCTACAGAACAATTCCTCTCGCGCAAACAGAGTCCTTGATAATAGGCTGCAAAAGTACCGGCGGAACCGGTTCTCTGGTGCTCCTCACACTTTATCAACCTATGATACTGCTCCCGCTGAATTTCTCCTAGGCTTTACAGTAGCAGAGCTGATAGCCTCTGGGTCCCTGGCGCCGTTCTAACCCTGAGAGGATGATCACACTGTGACAGAGCCTCTTCAGCCCAACATTCCAGTATTTGCGCGGGTCAACTGGCAGTCTTAGTTCCCCAAACATCAGGCCCCGTTCCCATTCCAGAATGGAAGACCGGGCTGCTGGGATGTAGAAAGGAACAGCTTCTTTCGCAAAGTAGCACCGCTGATTTCTTCCCTCGGGCTTCGAGAGCAGATGTGTGGGCAGTATTGGAGCCAAGGGCTCGCCTCGCAAGTCAAGTTGTTGCAAACTCGCATATTTGGCTGTGGTGGTTTTATTAGTTTCTCTTGGCCCAGCTCTTGCTGATCACTGCAGTAAGATGCTTTGCAAGCTGGCGACTACCACACGCTTGGTGATTGCTTGATCCCTGATTCTTCTTTCGATGAGATCCTGCTCTAAACGTTTCGCAGCCGCGGCTCAGCTATCGCCAATGGTCAAGAAGCGTGGGCTGAGGTCCAACGCAGTTCTGAGTTGCTCACTCAGGATTTGAAGTTCCAGCTTTGGAGTGGTAACATCGACCCAGACACAAGTCTTAGTCTACATGTCGTCTCCGCCGTGACCACTTTCCAATACCGTGGCTCAACGATTGTATGGGTCAGCTTCGAGCTACTGACGCCGCTGCTACGCGGGGATATCACTGTTGCAGAGAAGAGCTATGTCACTTTCGAATAGCAGTCACCCTTGTATACGAGCTTCCTGTCAGCTTGCAACACCGAAGAAGCAATCTTCATTGACGATATAGCACGCTCGTCGAGGCCGCGAGCCGAGGAGAGATCGGGGCTGCGATGGTCCGAGAGAGCAGTTCTTCGAAGAGGACGTCTGTGGAAAGCTGTTAGTTTTGCTGGTCTGAGCTTGGCTTCCAGAGCTGACTCTTCGTAATGGATTGTCCATGGAAGCCGCCGTGAGTATTATGTACCCACTAAGGATGATTCTCTGCCTGTCTGGCATTTGCCAAGATCTTCGGAAATCTGACTTGCTCTTCCGACTTCAAACAGCCAAGTGCGCAGCTTACAAAAGGGCCAGACGCGGGATTCTTTCAGTGCATACGCTTGCTCCTTTTCATGTAAGAATTGACTGATACAAATCAATAGAAGCCACACAGCCAGGTGGAGTTATATGTCCTCTATGGATATCAAGAACCCACTCATGGAGGGCGAAAAGCCAGAGACATGGGAATCCAAGATGCTGTTCCCTGTGCCAATGCAGGATTTTCCCCCAGAACAGCAGGCAGTTCTGGGTGTATGTTGCTGTTGTGTATATGTATATATACACATATGTATAGGTATAGGTATAGGTATATGTATATGTATATGTATATGTATATGTATATGTATATGTATATGTATATGTATATGTATATGTATATGTATATGTATAGGTACAGGTATATGTATATATTATCATGTCTTCCCGTGCTCTCCTGCCTTTATTCTAGTCTGTTTTATAGGCAATTATCCGAACTCTGCCGCTTTACTTCTGTGGCTACTTGCGCATATATGTATATATATATATATATGAACATGTACACATATACACATATACACATATAAACATATACACATATACACATATACACATACATATATACACTCACATATATACACTCACATATATACACTCACATATATACACTCACATATATACACTCACATATATACACTCACATGTATACACTCACATATATACCACTGCAGCTACTCCCGCGCCGCACAGATAGCATGTAGAAAGAGGAAGTCCAGACCAAGCATTCAGTCAGAGCTTATCCGAAATGTCAAAACTCGAGACGGCCCTGGTATCCGTTCTCACGTTGCTACCCACCAGTTTCCAGCCTATGGAGATACGGAGTTACGGTTTTCACGTACGAGAGGTGCTTCCACGCGATGAGATCAAGGTAGAGTGGTACGAAGTCTCGACGCCAGAGAGGGCGGATATCCATTTGCTCATGGGTTCAGCGTCCTAGTATCTGCTGATAGAGCCAGCGCTCGAGGCCGTGTTGTCGATGCCATGGTGCCGTCGGCGACATGATCGACGAGGCCATCCCACGCAGCCCACGAGCCCGAGGGGCCTCTCCTCCGCTACGTCGAGCTGGCGGCCGTCACCCTCTCGGCCAGCTCGTGCAATGACTCGGCCATCACATCCATCTGCGTGCCGAAAATCTCCGCGCACGGCTCCTTCTCGTACACGGAGCAGTAGGCGCCGCGGAACCTACACGCACGCGTTAGCCCTCGTGTGCGTCTCCCGATCGTGGCCGCAGAGGCGGATGGCATCGCACGCACCCCGCCTGCACCGCGGCGCTGACATCCCACATGTGCGCCGCCGCGAACCACTTCTCGTCCTCGTCGGCGAACAGGCGCAGCACGTGGCGGTAGGCCGCCAGCGACGGCTTGTACAGCGGGCGCGCGCACCCCGTCGCCCCGTCGACGTCGGTGAGCTGATCACAACTCACGAAGTTCTCGCGCGGCATCTCCACCCCCTCCCTCTGGAAGTAGCCCAGCACCCGCTCGACGTCCCCGCTGGTGAAGCACCACACCGTCCAGCCGGCCGCCCTCAAGCCGGCCATCATCGCGGCGCACCCGGGCCGGAGCCGCAGCTCGGCGTAGGCGGCCTGGCACGCGTCGCGCTCGGCATCGGTCGCGAAGGCGCGCGGGTCGGGGATCCCGGCCATGGCGAGCGTGCGGTAGAAGACGGCCCGGAAGACGGCGCCGTAGGCCGTGTACCGGCCCGAGGCGAGGATGAGGTAGAACTCCAGCTCGGCAGCTTCTTTCCACGTGTACCCGAAGTGCGGCGCGCTGACGTGGTGGCCGAGGAGGCGGGGGCCGAGGATGGCGGCGATGCGCTCGTAGAAGGCGTCGAAGGAGACGCAGGTGCCGACGACGTCGAAGACGATGTGTTTGCGCGGCGACATTTCGAGGGGGGGGGTTGGTGAGGATCTGCCCGGCGGTTTGGGTTGAGGATGCACCGGGTCGGCGAGAAGCACAGGTCGGATGGGGATGAGGAGCCGAAATCCACTCGACGCGCCGTCGCTTGAGTCGTGAGGGCACGATGACAACGGAGAATCAGCAATGGCAGCAGAGAGGATCTCGTATCCTGCCGCAAGGTGAGATGAGACGAGACGGGAGCATGTCAACAAGCCGGTCAGAATACTCCCACCCCCACCCTCCCACTCTCCATCTATCACGTGGACCCCGACCAGACGAAGCCGATCGGCTTGTACCAACCACGCCATTTCACGAAGCACACGCTCGCAACATCACACGTTGGCACGTTCGACATTTCCGGCCGGCGTGGGGCTCGGGGAACCTGCGTTGCTAGTGATAGAATCTCAGGATGTAGATTCTGCGTTCTATGGAGCTGCAGGAGTAATAAACACGGTACGATTACATAAGCCCAATCCTTGTATATTCCAACAGGAAGATCTCGCTAAACTGGACATCACCCCGGTGCAGACTCGGTAACTGGCCGCGTTGTTCTGCGTACCGATTTTGTGCATAGTTCTCTGCCGAGGTGAGTTGCAATGAGAACGGCGGTCTGCGGCAGATAACGGCCGCTTCTGGAGAGGGAAACAGGTGTAAGGCATCATGGAAAAGCAAATCAGCTAGGGGTGGGGACTCGAAACACTACCTGGAACAGACGATTGCGGCTATTCTGTGATCTGGTTCGTGAGTTGGGAGCGAGGTACAGATCAAGACCGCTCTCTCCCACTCGGCTGGAGCGAGTTGAAGCGGGTGTAATGATCGAGGTTCTATCGTGCGTTTGGTAGAGATTTTGGGTGGGATATGCACACTCGCTCACGTATATATACATCATCTCCTCGCGCGGCGGGCCCGCATCAGAACAACAAATCACCACAAGACATTCAACCGACTCAGACCAGTCTTCGGCCCGAGCTTCTCCTCGGGATCGGCGTTCGCAAGCGCGATAAACCCCCGGATCGGGATATCCTCCAGGGCGACGATCTTCGTCTTCTTGATCAGCTTATAGCCGAAGTAGAGGATGGCAAACAGGGGGATGTTGATGTACGACGAGACGAAGTGCTCGCTGCTCCAGTTCCCGTGTATGAAGGTCGCGTAGCCTCCGGTGACGAGGATGAGGCTGAAGAGGGCGCCGGAGATCCAGGTGATGTACGGCTGGAAGGGCGCGGCCCACGGCAGCGCGCTGCGCGGGATGCCCTGTCTCTTCATGCCGTAGAAGAAGCGGAGGTAGGTGAGGCAGATGGCGAGCCAGTTGACGATGGTGGAGATGGCGACGAGGTTCTGCAGCCACTGGAACGCGACGCTGGCGCCGTCCGAGAGGGTCATGTAGCCCAGGCCCATGAACAGCCCGTACAGGGCCACGGCCACCCACGGGATGGAGAAGCGGTTCAGCCGGGTGAAGATCTTGGGCGCCCGGCCGTCGACCGCGAGGCCGTACAGGACCCGCGTCGCGCCCAGCATCTGGGAGTTGCCCGCGCTCCAAGCCGACGTCAGGATCACGGCGTTGATGGTGGATGGGACGCCTTTGATGCCGGCCCGCTTGGCGGCGAGCACGAAGGGCGACGTCGAGGCCGTGCCGCTGTAGAGAGAGAGATCCGGGTCGTTGGAGGGGACCGTCAGGCCGATCAGGAGTATCGAGATGACTGGGGAGAGGTTAGGAGCAGGCGCGGGTCACGTGACGGGGGACCTGACCGTAGAACAGCAGGACGCGGACGAAGATGCGCTTCGCAGCCGCGGGGATGGCTTGTCTCGGCGACCTGGTCTCGGCAGCCGCCATGGAGATGCCTTCGATGCCCGTGTAGGCAAACACGGCTTGGCTCAGAGCCGTCCAGACACCGAGGAATCTCCCCCACGACCCCTCGATCCCGAGATACTGCACGAACGGGCCGGGGTCGCGCCAGTAGCGGAAGCCGATGCGGTCGCCGTCCGGCCCGCCGCCGCACGTGATGACCAGGAGCTTTTTCTCCCTTTAGCTTCGGCTCTCGAGCCTCGCGGAGCGCTCACCTGACCATGATATTGACGCCCACGATGAGAGCAATCTTCATCATGGCGAAGAAGAACTCCAGCTCCCCAAATACGCGGACGAGCACGGAGCTCGCCAGCAGCGTCAGCACGCCGAAGACCGTGATCCAGATGGCCGCGTTGACCGCGACCCAGAACTCGACCAGGACGGCGGCGGCCACGAGCCCGGCGGGCATCGCCACGACGCACGCGTACACCAGATTCCAGCCGTTGGCGAACGCGAGAGCCGGGTCGACGAAGTGCTCGGCGTACCGCACGATGCCCCCGTTCAACGGGACCAGCGCGCCCATCTCGGCGTTGGCAAAGGTCACGCTGCAGCTGCTGAGGCCGATGACCAGATACCCGATCAGCGCCCCCAGAGGCCCGGACTGCGCGACGGCCTGGCCGGAGCTGAGGAAGAGGCCTGTGCCGATTGTGCCAGCCAGAGCAATCATCTGAATGTGACGCATGTAGAGGCTCTGGCGGAGCTCCGTGTGCTCGCCCAGCATCCTCTCGGCTCCCAAGTCTGCAGCTGGCAGAGCAGCTGTGTCGGACGCGTGGGCCTTTTCATGGTTGTTGGTGGGGTGAGCGGTCTTGTCCGGGGAAGACAGGACGTCGGTGGAAGACACGACCTCCGTGGAAGACATGACGATGTTGTTGATGTCTCGAGAAGTGTGTGGCTCAAGGACGCTTCGGACTACAACGGCTACGCGGCAGGCCCTTAACCGATCCCAGCCCTTATTCTTATACTTGAGCCCGTTTTTTTCCAGCCCGCAGACTCCATGGGTTCAACCTTTGCATCGATACTCCGCTAATATGCGAGAAAGCCACGCAGGGTGTCATGTTATTTGTAAGCTTCTGAGATATGGTCTTGAAGCTGATATCCTGAAAGCTGATTGGTTACTATAAATGCTGGGCTCTATGTTCGAGCCATGCTGGGTCCAATCTCGTGTATGAGATCTCAAAAGTATAAGCAAACTAATCAGGAATATGTTTAATCTTGAAAGGACAATGAGACTGCCTTTGCCGCAATTG
This sequence comes from Diplocarpon mali, assembly GCA_024741835.1. Taxonomy (NCBI): domain Eukaryota; kingdom Fungi; phylum Ascomycota; class Leotiomycetes; order Helotiales; family Drepanopezizaceae; genus Diplocarpon; species Diplocarpon mali. The sequence goes on along the minus strand of JAENRP010000062.1, from coordinate 5,264 downwards.
TTGTTGTCCTCTGAGTGATCGATTCCCTCGTAGGCTCAAGGTTATGGGGTTTTAGCTGATAGAGTCTGCGAAATGATTTTTGGAAAAAAATCAAAACATAAAAAAAAAATCAAACCATCCAAAGTGTTTCTTGCTTCTGCATTAAAGTTTCATTGCCTACCAAGAGTATGATCGCGGCAATCCGGATGAGGATGGAGTCCGCGTGGGGGGCGGGCGTTCAGCGTACTTTTCGCAGGCCAAAAACTGTGTCCATAGTTAACAACAGCTGCAAGGTATACATGGTCGCAGGCCAAACAAATCATCATCTGAAAAGTATAAAAATCGTCCAACCTTGCCATCTCCACTGGACTCACTCGTGGGAATACACCAATACGCTAAAATGGTCGCCCTCTGGCCTGCGACAAAGTAAGATCTCGTTATCTTCCTCTCATCTCGTCACCCCTCCCCCTCTGGTGCTGGTTGCATAGACAGCAGCCGATACACAGCTCGTACTCGACACCAAGATTACCCCCGCGGGCCAGGCCGAACGGCCGGGTAACGACAAGCAAGGCGCCTCTATTCCAAACACCAACCAGACATCTGCACTCGGCTCGACCAAAGCCAATGCCCGTGAAAGGCGCGGCCGTCCCGAGCGGAGTGGAAAGGGGGGGTACTGGGTAGATTCCTGCTCAGGATCGATAAAGCTTCCCACGTCTGCGCAAAGCTTAAAAGCTCTCGGCGGACCTCCGCGGGCCTCCCGACTCTTCTTATTTCGAGCACGGTGGATCCAGCAGCCCACGAATCGCATTCTTGGATCAGACAGGCTTTGGAGATGGCGCTTTCAGCAGACGCCGTGCCATGGGTAAATATTCTATAATTCTCGGCCGTGTACTTGAGATGCCTGGCAATGCCACTTTTATTTTCTACCTTAGTACTTGGCGTGCGCTCCTCTGGCTTTAATCACTACTCTATACCTCTAGCATTTCCATGAGTAGCTCTCTTATAAATAAAGCGTATGATAGCGTGATCGTTCGTCCCGAGAAGTGTGTCGTTTTAGAGTCTCTAGCGTGGGTATACTGCATATGGATTCCATAATTGAACCGTTGATTTCAGTCTGCAAAGCGGCGAATTGATATACTTATATCATTAGTAGTACCCCTTATCTAAACCCCGGCTAATCGAGACCTCTAGAATTACGCTTCGACTACCTTTGTGGAATATTTACCACCTGTACCAAGTAGAACTTGAAAGGAATGCCCTGAAATACGATGGATCCACGAGAGGGGCTTTGTTTTGCTTGGGTTGAGAAAAAGATCAAGTATCGTAGACCACGCACCAGACGACCCTATTTACGAGGTTTTCCCTCTGTTCCACTGTACTCGACACAAGCGAATCGGGAGTACCGAGCTCCCCTCTCTCAGAGGGCTGCAAATCCAGTATCTTACTCCGCCGCGCCACCTTGGGCCAGGGGGTTCAGCTGCTGGGAAATCACGATCTCGAGATCGATTCTCACGAAGGCTGAGATAGGAGGCTCTCTCATTTACTATTCATATGTATATATATGTGTCTTGCAATCCAACGTATGTCTTATTGTGAATCCGTCGCTTTACTCACTCGCCCCACCTCTTGAACGCGAGCCAGACGCGTAGAGCCAAAGCACAGGTGTAAGATCTGATGCCACGGAGCAAGTCATCGGCCGCCTCTGCGAGCCGCGCGAGGGAGACCCCGTTCTGGTCTCGTGATCCTCGTCGCAAGGTCGTGCGGTAGAAACCTCCGAGACGTGATGGAAGCTCGTAGGTATCACATTAGGTGATTGTGTGCACAGGAAGCTTCTCGAACACCTTGGGTGATTTTCGTGTGTAAAAGCTTGCCCTCGAAGCTTTTCCTCGAGAGCGTAGAGTAGATACAGTGTTTGCGAAGCGTTCCTTGCCATGTGGCCTATCATGTGACCGGTCTGCCGACAAAGCTACGCCAAGGGGCGACCTTCATCGCGGAGCCGTCCCGAGTCGGGGTCCATCAAAACGTCGCGCTGCACCACGGCGGGTCTTGGTCGAGGCACCCACGGCCTCCACGGCAATCCAGCGCCCTCGTCCAAGCCGCTCGTCTACCCAAGGCTTCGTCCGGGACGAGAAGAAGAAGCCGAGCCCTCGGTCCGCTCCCCTCCTCACGAGCACGTGCCGAATCCCCTCGCCGCCGCTGCTGGCCCCAGGCCGCAGGTGTCCGGGGCGTGACGACCCACTCGCCCCTGAGAGGAGAGCAGGGGAGGGGTCGGCATACAGGTCATGTGGTCAGGCACGTGGCAGGTGATGGTCACGGGACGCGTGGCGCCTCGAGGCTAGGCAAACACTGCCCCCCTGCCTGGGAGCAGATCATAAATTTTTTTTTTAAATTTGTAATAAGACTACAAAATAGAAGGCCGCCTACTCTTCGGTAGTTTACAACCAAACCGAAGAAACTAAGAAATCACCCAGAAAGGTTTATGGAGACAGGTATGTTATTCAAACCTACTTCAAAGAAGGCAAGAGAGCTGCTAGGTGGAGAAGCGCTCCGTGCCTCTGCCTACCCCTCGAGAACCCCTCTCTCTTTCGCGTGGGTCTTCACCTGACCGGAGGTGATGCAGAGGTCAGCAATGGGATGTGAGATGACCTGATGACCTGATGACATGATCTGATGTGATCTCGAGGACAGACCCGAGGAGCCTCGGAGCTCGCGCGCGCGCGTGCGGTGGGGAGCTGTGGACGCCTTGCGTCCTCGGGGGATCGGTGAGGCTTGGGGAGTCTGATTTGCGGCTTGGGAGTTTCGGCTGTTCTTTTCTGTTTTCTTGCTGTGTTGCGTTGTATTTGTATCCATGTAGATGTATGGAATGCTTTTCAACTTTCTCCTCTTCTACTCTTCGCCTCTTCGCCTCTTCGCCTCTTCGCCTCTTCTCCTCTTCGCCTCTTCGCCTCTTCTCCTCTCTGCTATCTCTCTTCCACCTGTCTTTTCTTTTTCTTTCTTACTTCCCTACCTTTCTCTCGCTACTCTCTACTCTGCTTTTTCTATATTTCCCCCTTCTCTCGACTTTTCCACTTTTCCACTTTTCCACTTTTCCACTTTTCTCTTTCTCTTTTTTCTTCATACGTTTTTCGTTCTTTCTAATTGCTTTTTACCTTGATTATTCTCTCCCCTCTATTTTATTCTTTCGCCTTTCTGCGTTCTACTTCCGCTTTCCAAACACCACCTGCCTTCCCTTCCTTCCCCAGCACTGACACGGGATCGCAAGCCATCCCGACGAGCCGTTCCCCCGGCCCGGCCCGGCGCTACCCGCGACCCAAGCAGCACACCCCGCCCCACCGCCCCACCCATCCGCGCCATCTCCCTGCGTGTTTCTCTGCAAGACGAGAACCCGCTCCACTCCGATGGAATCTGTTGGTTTCGCAAGGTGCGCACTGGACAGGGATGATGGAATTCTGGTTGTAGTTGTTGATGATCTATCTAAGAGATGGGAGGGAGAGAGAGAGAAAGAGAGCAGGTGCCATGGATATGCTTCGGTGCTTCGATCCCCATCTGAATGCCTTCCGACACACCCGTGATACGCCTTCTTGGAGACCCGCCGACCCGCCGGCCCACCGAGAGACCATCTACCCGTCGCGTCGCGCGCGGGCCGGACCACGACCTCGGTCGGCTCCGTCCCCGGCGGAGAAGATCAGTCGTCGCCCCTGCCAAAGAGGCCCGTCGGGTGCGAGACCTCTGTGCGGCCGCCGAGAGGGAATCCAGGGCGTGACCGCGAGACCACCTCCGAGACGACGCCTTCCGGCAGCGGATCCCCCCTCCCCCTCCT
>JAENRP010000061.1:20746-190100 GCA_024741835.1 Diplocarpon mali | reverse complement strand
GACTCTCTCTTCTTCATCTTTTCTTCTCCATTACATAGCGTACCTCTTGAGGTAATACAGTCAGCGTTACTCGATTATCGCCCCTCTGTACGCTCCAGAGCAAGTCGTAACAAATATCAGTTACCACCGGAGGGGAAAAGGCGAAAGGTACGCGAATCGAGCCAGAGTTGTTACTTTAAAGGTAGATACTATCCTCTTCTACCTGCGTTCCATCACGTATCACAATTAGGGTAAAACCGGAGTGCAATCGGTATCCTAACTACAACTAGACAATAGCGTAATGATATGCAAAATACGACCACATCGGACTTCTTTCGGACCCTATTAGGGCGCAAAGCAATATCCGGACAATATTAGGAAATGACTAAGGGGGGACTATTAATGCTGCTTAATCTAAGGCAACCCCAGATACTAAGGGACCTCGAAAGGGATACAAGACCCTAGGAGGATCAACCTAGCGAAGAGGCCCTTAGATCAAAAGACCTATACGTAAAGAACTTCCGAAAGATACTATAAGATGGCAAAAGGAGAGGGTTATACCTCGCCGAGGACTTCTAAGAGGAGTTCTAAGATTAGACAATTGGCGATTTTAAATCGCTAGATAAGGACGTTCGATGACGCCTAAGGGACGACCTTCGATACTATAGAGTATACGTTTAGCGTAGGAAGGGCGTTTCGATCGGCTAGGCACTTTTCGATACAGTACACTAGGAAGGGAACGAGTGGCCAGAAGATCAGTGTTACGGCCGCATCACGTGCACGGTTATATCACGTGTTGCTAAGACTGCAAGAAGTCAGGTGCACGCTAAGGTAGCGAGGTGGCTAGATCACGTGCACGCTAGTGAAGCACCTGTACTTATTCTAGAGGAGCTCTACTAGTGACTCTCTCTTCTTCATCTTTTCTTCTCCATTACATAGCGTACCTCTTGAGGTAATACAGTCAGCGTTACTCGATTATCGCCCCTCTGTACGCTCCAGAGCAAGTCGTAACAATCAGCTCGAATCATAGACCTGAGAAGTACCGAACTCGGTTGTAGCACAATCTCCGAGATATGGAACAAGGTCTACTTCAGAATTTGCCGAATCTATGCGAATAAGCGAGCCACCCGCTCGGAGGGTTACTATAGCTGAACAAGAGACACTACGCTAAGACTCGCTTCGGCAAGGACACTTTAGATATAATAACAACACTTCGCAAGATAACCTATATAAAGCGGACACTCTAAGACAAACAACCGAATAATATAACCTTAAAAAAACACCGTATCAACCCTGGTTAGGACGAACCCTAGTCACGCAATACCTAGAGATCCTGAATCCGACACTAATACCGCCGATCCAACCGAGAGACGGATCATTGCCACCCTTTGCTATAGGGAGGGGTTCAGGAGCGCTTCTAGACCTAAACCGGAGCAACGCTCAACTATCCTAGTACATTATAAAACCTTTGACTTCGGATTAGGCCAAAACCCTTGTAAATCTGAGTAAGATATATACTAAGAAGATCTATGCTACTCGCAAGGTTAATAACGCTTTAGGCATAAGGAATGGCCCTGGAACCACTCATATCCACGATTTAAGGCTGAAAGACCCAGTGTTAGTATATTAGGAGAAGGGAGGATAGATAGGCCTATTCGAGTTCCTAGGCTTAAAGAACAAAACCTATATAGTTAATATCGGCAGTAAAACAAGGCACTTTAGATCGATAAGCGTACGTCTATTCAAAATCGATAATAAAGAAAACTGCCTAGAGGAAGCCAAAGGAACTAAACCCAAGGATCGAATGACCACTGAAAGGGAGCAGAACGCAACTGACGTCGATAAAGAAGTGGAGCCTTCTCGCTTAGTTAAGCCATAACTTAATAACCGCAAGCTATCGCCAAGGGTAGAGGTTCCCTTTGTTAAGCCTATTTCCGGCCTTCCTGCAATCGATAACAACTATAATACTAAGATATAGATATCCTTTAAAGCAGACAATAAGCTATACGTAGCTAAATCGGAGGTATTCCTAACGGAGAAGGAGAATAGGGACTAGGAACTGTTGCAGAAGCTATAGGCAGAAGGCAAGATTACTACTCCCGGACGCCTTTTTTAGCAATCTCGCCTGAAGGAGTACTAAGGGCTAATGAATAGGGGGGTATTCGTGCCGATAAACAAAAATGACCCTGCTATAAAAGGCAAGAGGATCTTCAAATCGAGAATAGTTGACGAGATAAAGGGGAAGGAAACAGACCACCTATTCGAAAAATCAAGGCTAGTTGTACAGGCCTGGAACGATACCGGCAAGAAGGAGGAAGTATGCCTTTCGGCATCAATCCGGGAACACTTCAACTCAGAAGCAAAAAGGGGAAATCGACCTACTTATAAGAAGTAGGAGTTGGAGTTAAGAGATCAAGGGAAGAGGGAAGCTCAATATATATGCCTTCTCAAAGGCCCCTCTTTTCCCTTCTACAAATCATTATAATTCATAGCTATAGTAGATTACAACTCCAGGTGACTCTTTAATAAAGAGTCTCGAACCTACTAGAACGCAACCGGACTACAATCGCACTACTACAAGGCTTAAACAAAAGACTTTAGATTGCTTCCATCACTTAGATACCTTTCCTTTCCCTCTTTGCTATTTGCCTTTATCTTTACTATTCTACTTCCTATATACTATCCTTATCACCTATTACATCTGCCTTTGCTATTAAGCTATTTATCTTTGCTATTTTATTCTTTATTACCATTTGATTATTTGCTACCGATCTGCCTCCTTTATATACCTATTCTACGTACTTCCTTATGCGAGTTGAAAAGGTCTTTTCAAAAGAGAGTACTGCTGGTATTAGTACGCAGATTCCTATGCAAAAGGCAAGCTGCCCTTGTTCCTAGGGTCATCCTATACAGCTGTATCATATGCGATATAAGGGGTTTCGTATATATTTCGGACGGCTGTTCAGCCGGAGGACTTCGGAAGGATATCTATATACGGCTAGGAGGGACTATAGGAGGGAGGATATTCATAAGTATAAAGGTACTATCTTAGTTATATAGAGATAGACAGACATTACAATAGATTCTTTTTAACAATAAGTACTCAACTATATTCATATGAATATCGATTACCAGTATAGAACCTATAAAAGGATCTTACCTCGGCTTTGCAACTTCTTTAGAAGAAATCTAGAGATTCCGCACGTTTGTAGAAAATACAGGTGTTGAGTCGTCGTCTTCTAGTAGGCACCTTGCTTTTACCTTGATCTATTTAGACTCAGATACCCACGGCATTTAATACTTGATGAGATTACTCCAAGACTGAGAAGTATCATAAAGCGCTTCCGTTCTATGTAAAAGCTCAAGCGGTATATTATTCGATGTTCTAAGCGTAGACTCGAGTACAAATCGTAGTACATTCATAGTATCAAATGCCTACGATATATTCCTGATTCAAGTCAAGCGTCATACCTCCTATGTCTAATACCTGTGATATTGCGCAATACTTCACCGCTGCAACACAGTGTATCATACCTTAACCATAGCTATAAAAACCAACAACCAGTTCAGCTTCCTTCCATTTCTTACTGGCCAAGTCATAAATGTAAGGGCCAAAGTCGATACATCGCTAGTATTAATCGTTTCGGAAGACATCTGCGATAAAGACGCACCGCAGTTATCACAAGACCCGACCTAGCATAAGCATATTCCTAATTAGCAAGCCCTTGATCCCCAAATCAGACTATTATCGGTGCTTAGAAGCCTAGGGCCAGGTATTACGCCAAAAGACAGTGCATAGATAGACCTACCTCGGTGTAAGTCGGCTGCGCTTATTGCGCCTGCGACGAAGTATCCTAGATAGCAGCCCACTGGAAATAGGGGAGTAAGTAAGCGCGTGTAACACCAAGTGCGACCAGAACTTGAGAAGCCTCGCTCGTCCTTTGTCGCTTGCGACGAAGCAGTGAAGTCGACTAAGCCGAGGCCTTGGAAAAAATTTGGACATCGGATTGGAGCATACAGTGTACACAGTTCGCTCTCATATACGCACCTCAAGTTGTACCTGCTGCGGCTTTCCATTGTCGACATGCGAGTCTCGCCCACTAGTTGGGTCTGCCATTGTCGAGAATAAGCTGGGGTGGAAAATAGCCATCTAATACCCACCCATACGCACCCGTCCACGTCCCAAGCTTGTTCCTGTGTCCCAACCCGAGCAGGACCTCGAGGTTACAGAACCACGGCTTGAGAATATATAATCCAGAGCACACCTCAGCCAGACACCTACAGTACGTGGGACGAATCTCCTCCCTCCTGCACATAGCCTCAACCCTCTTCTCTTGAAATCTTGTTATCAGGCCCTGCCATGTCTCTGAGCCGTCGTCGGAACCACACCCTCCACCAGACGTCCACGTCCACTTGCTGACGCTGACATGGCTACTGTACGCAGCATCCCACGTGTACACTAAACCCGCCACTCTCTGTTTATTGCCTCCTCTTGCATGCTTAGTGGTAGCATCTTGCGTATCATTTACTCGAACTCAATACTCGCTACAGTAGACCAATCTCAAACCTCAAGGTTAAATTACCAAGCAGTAAAACCAACACTTATCCCAAAGGCGATAGCTTGCATCAGCAATCCTTCATTCGTGCTGTATGTGCGACAATTACTGTAGCGCGATTTAATCCATTGCTTTCATTAATCAGAACTAGAATCGACTGTTCCTGACCGCCCCATGCTTGTATTATCTTGAAGTTCGTCCAACCGATTGTCCCCTTGTTTCGGCCTGACCCAAGCCCAATCTGACATGGTACGCAAATGGGAGATCTGGCACCAAGCAGAAATAAAACAACAAATAGGAGAACGGGGAGAGTCGTATATCGCGGCCGTTATTCCTAATCCAAACACACTAATGTATCCGTGTCCTAAGCGCTGTGTGATGCTACAACCGTAGCCGTCCAAAGCGTCCCGAAGCCCACTTCCGTGCTTGTTCCAAACCAATGGCTATCGCCATATTGTCCTGCGCGCTCGCTCGATTCGGAAACGTGGGATGTGACGAGTACAACTCTGCGGTGGCGCAACTCACTTGCATTCGCTTAGTAACGTGGAGCTGTTCGCAATTAGGCAATTATCAGTTAAAGTTCTTTGGAAATTGTAAGATTCTGAGGCTTGCGTGAAGTCTAAATTTCTCCCGGTGACATGTACGACGCTCCAAATCCACGAGAAGGAAAAAGGAAAGCTTAGGTATTCAAACACCTAGGCAGCAAGGTGGGTGCAGGTGCTGGTCGTGCGAGTCATCATTCATTAGAAGCGTAACCAAAGGAAAATTTGTGAGCACTCTATCGTAACATCGAGATCTGAATCTGAGGAGGTGCGAAGATTATAGCCGCTGACTTTCAGCAGCTAGACAAGGCAGAGCTGTGCATCATGAAGCTGTTTATCTCCGTTCATACCCGACAGGAGGAGCTGGTAGGCTGGCTGAGTAGGGATTTGAGTCGACGTAGCGTGGCCCGTATTCAGCATAAGGACTACCGCTTTGTGTTGGATGTCGCTCGCTTCTGCGTCTAGCATCTTCATTGCCTTGACGAGGACCGTGCGACGAGACAGAGGCACTCTGTAGTCGTGCAAGTCGCTTTTTGTGGCGTTCTTCTTTCTTCTCCCGTAGTTCATTGCACTCGTGTCGCACCTCGTTGGCCTCTTTGATTTCGGAATATGCTCCTTTAATACCGAGAGCCGCAATACCAACAGATGCGACATCTTGCAGTGTAGCCTTCGCCTTGAGCTTTCGCGCCTCCTCAGGTGTCATGTCTCCCTCCGCCACAGCCTTGTGCCGCGCATCCCGCTTTTCCATACTCTGATAGACATTGTGTGCAGCATGAATGGTGGCAACAGTAGCTAGACCAGCTGTAAGAAGTTGCTTACCTTTCATCTTCTTGATTCGCTTCTCGTCCCCTGATGAGGATCCTAAGCTGCTCTCCGAGTCATATCCTGGATCTCTTCTGCCTTCTGCAATATCTCTGTTTTCGTGTCCACGATTGCCCCGTCGACTACCACCGCTTCGAGACCCGACGTGGCTTGATCGCGACTCGGCGTATCGTGAGTCTCCGTATGGATCTCGAGGATCGGTGTAGTCCATGTCGCGAGAACGTCTTGATCCGCCATAGTCAGAACCTCCACCTCCCCCCCGACGTGATTTGCGAATGGAGGTTTCTTCAGTTACTTCACGGTCCCGATGGCTATCACCTGCGACTGCTCCTCCAATTCCGAGAGCTGCAAGACCATTTCTGGCATAATCCGTAACGCTCTTGCTTCTCTTGTGGCGATCTTTTCTGTCTCCCCGCCTTGGAGAAGGGCTTCGACTGTCATAGGAGTCTGAGCTGTCTCTTCGCCTTCGAGAATTGCCACCTCCCCGGGATCTTGAGCGAGACCGGTCCAAGAGCTTCTTGCTCGCAAGTGCACCCAGACCAGCGGTGGCCAGGGCAGCAAGAGGACCGGTTGATGGGCCACCTCCCGGGCCTCTAGATCGAGACCGAGACCTGGACCTGGATCTGACAGAGCGACCGTCGTCTTCGATGTTGTTTCTTGAGCCGTTGATAAGTCGATTACTAGCGAGGCCTCCCACCACAGCCTCGAGGATGTGACGCTTGCTTTTACTGTCAGGATTACGATCAGCTGCAGCATCAATACCACCAGCTCCAATAGCTGCGGTGAGGATGCGCTTCCCTTTGTCGCCTCCCCATCCTCCAGGCTCGTTCCGAACTCTAAAAGCTTCGGTGGCACCAGCCAACAGAGCAGCTTTGGCGGCTTGCTGGAATTTCGCTGCTCCTTCTGGAGATCTTCCACGGCGGCTCCGTGAGCGGGTACGGCGGTCCCGAGAGTCGTAGGTACTGTCACTTCCACGTCGGGTACGTCCTTTGCCCCCACTTGTAGCATTCGCAGCAGCACCTAGGCCTGCGAGTCCCAAAGCCCCTTCTACAATAGACTTGCGACGACTCTTTGTTCTCTTTGGCCTGGCTGGTTCCTCGTCTGATGTGTAGTATTCATCTTCCTCCCCATCACGACCCTTGTGAGCGACAAGCGTCTTTAATTTCTCTTCGGCCTTGCCTCCATGTCTTGCGTAGAGCTCAGCACCCTCGTATCCAGCGAATGCTCCAGCTGCACCGACTGCGGCACTTTGAAGAGGATTCCGGGAAACCGGGCGGCCCTCTGCTTGTCTGCGGTCCCACAGTTCTTTGCCGCCGACTGCCAGGGCGGCTCCTCCCACAGCAGCAATGATCTTTTGGTTTCGAGAGAGTGATCGGCGTCGAGGCTTGACGATTTCTTGATCAATGTGAGCTGAGCGTCTGCGATCATTCAGATCATTGTGTGAACGTCTTGGATCTCCGAGATACGCGCCGTACTGCGAACCACGCTCGGCTGAGCGAGCACGAGCTGGCGGGCCGTACCGATCGTCTCGAACCATGGTTCGCTGAGAATAAGCGGCCCCGGCTGGTGGGGGGAAATCTCTTCGGACTTCCTCGACTGACAAGTCGCTGTCTTCACGGACAGGGCGGCGGACGACGTCGGTGGTCCGGACTGTGTAGGGAGGCTCGGATGCAGCAACTGGAGACCGCACGTATGTTTCTTGGGTTTCGACATATCGAGGCTCTCGATCCTCTCTACGCTCGTCTCTGCGATCACGATGGCGATGGGAATGCCAGCCATCGTCGTATGGATCGAAGGCCGACATGCTTGTGGTGAATGTATATGCCGGCGAGAGGAAGTTCAGTTGCCTCTGCGCAGGCTTTAGGCGAGCGGGAAAGCAAAGTAATGCGTGGCAGAGACGTGTTGCAGAATGAGTTAACCAGAGCAGAGCAGGGCGACAAAGTAAAGTGAGAGACAAGGTCTTCGTCCTCGCCGTTGACTGCTGTGCGGTGAAGTTGTTGCGTTCAAGAAGTGAGATTGCGATGACGACAGAGAGGGGGGAGTGAATAATGAGGAGGCATGCGGTGGGAACGTGACTGGGATGCGACCTTACCGAGTACTGAGTTCAGTGACAACCTGAACCTGATCGGCTTGGGGCGTGCACTCTCGAGTTTGGATGTCGATACTACCTGTCGCCTCCCTGGAGTATTATCAGTGGGTCGATGACGAGCTGACCGACCAAGCACTATCCATAGAGGCAAAAAGATCTTTTTCTGCAATTTTGTTGTACGTATCGAGTTGAGTCGGATTAATTGTCTATAATGCAGAGTATAGAAGCCCTTCCCGAGTCTGACTCGAACCCACAGGCTCAGCTGGATCCTCGGTAAGTGCCACTGCCAAACTGCCAAACCACTTGGCAGCAGCTTGTATACCGTATTAATTCATGGAAGATTTCTGGGTTGATGGCCAAGGGCTCCGGAATGCCGCGGTCTCTTCTCTCAGTATATACTCTATTTGCGTCATGCATGTCGTGCGTCACGTAGCATTGGTTGCAGCATCTCGGGCTTTGATACGGGATGCCCACCAGCCACACACATCCTGCCACGCCGGCCAGTGACTACGGGATACACATCTCGTACGGCAGCTAACCAAGTAACGGCAAGAAAATAAGTCCTCTTGTGCTTAGGAAAGCCTACGCTGACTAGGTAGCGGTATGACGGCTGTCAAGCATCCTGTGGCGGCGAGCACTCTTCTCCTGTTTTCTTCCAGTGAGCATTGATTTGTTTTCCCCCTTCCCGGTGTGGCTCCTTTCGAATCTCCTGTTTTCATGACAGCTCTCAACCTCAGCACAACGCATAAGACGACAAATATATAGGAACGTCTCATTCACATTCACAGGCATCGCAAATTCCCCTCCTGCCTTCCCCTTCGCAGCACGAAGGCCAGGTTCGGGATCCTCGCCTACCAAATCATGATGGGAGCTTGAACAACAGGCTTGGACACGTAAAACCTCAGCCCCATGGTCGGCAGGGCTGGCAAGCAGCTACACTACTATTATTCTACGCTTCTGTTACCATGCTCCTTGGTAGAAGGTACCGTATTTCTACGCTTTGATTGAATCAGACGTTGTCCTGCACCAAGAATCTTGCCCTTCTTAGCTGCTGTATTACTCTTCCATCCCCGTCATGATGCCTCTAGACGGTGGGTGTGGGGGACCTTGCCCGTGTTCTACTCGGTGGGCTGTCTCTATTACCTTTCCAAGAAAAAACCCTCCTTTTTGCTTTCCGATAACCTCATTCACTCAAGTCTCTTTGGAGCACTCGTGCTCTGATACTCCGGCTATCGTGTCTGTTCTCGGCCCTCACTATCGCCTTCATGAGCACGTCTGCTTTGGCAGCTTGAGAGAAGCTTCATACAACAAATTACGGGCCTTTCACCGGTGCAGCAATCAAAATCATCTCGCAATACAATTCATCCGCAGTTCTCCGTGGTCTTGAAGCAACTGTCTCCTCAGCTGCGAGCATTGCTTCTTCAATTGGTGGGAATTCCAACGAGCTTCTCCACAGCGCTTTTCTAACCGAGCGTGCACCTGGGTATCGGCCATTACAGACGGGCGTTCTCAAATCGCAGCTCTTGAAGAAACCGCCAATGCTCTCCATTGAGTCGGAGCTTTTCCTAGAGCAATTATGGGTCTACTCGTTGGTTTCCTGATTCTGCTCGATATTTTTGCAGTATGTCCTCCCACGTCGACTGAAACAATGAAAAAACTCAAGACACCGACGACTAGCTGTGGCTGCTGTTACTTCGTTCGATTCTTCAGGAAACACTAATGTCACAAGTCTGACTTCAGGCGCATACTCTGCCTAAGGAACGAAAGTAAGACGCGAGTATCTATTACAATAGGCTCGATTTACTGTCCAACAGCACTATTGGGATAGAATCAGGATGCTCTCTTTCGTTTTTGAAGACGCAAATCATTGACTGGATCACGTTGGTGTTTCGCCCGGCAGTTGCTGGAGCCTCAAGTGTGTCGTCGGATACTTCAACCTGGACATCCAGTGTTGTTAGCGGAGGATCGACTGTGCCAGTGTCTTTTTCAGCGGAGGCAGCAGCAGTATCACGAGCTATGCTTCCATTGGTATACCCAGTGTAATTGGCGAAGCTCCCGGCGTTATCAGGTTAAGTTTATGATATTCTAAAACATTTTCACTCTTAATTATTGACCACCCCAAGTTACGGTGCATACTGGTCTGCCAGCGTAGTCAAATACCCTGCGAAGGATTTAGCGTTGTATCCCAGATGCAAACAGATATTACCCGCGTAGCTACGAGCCACCCAGTGTTGTCAATCAAGCATCGAATGCCGTAGACCAGGAAAGCAGTGTGTTGGTAGGCGGCTCGTCGTTCACTGATGGCAGATCAATACCAGCTGGTCTCTCGGGTGCCGCTGGTGGTATTGTAGGCATGACTGGGGTGATAATCCTGTCGAAGTGAATAAAACAGTATGTCTGTATGTTTTCCTGGGAAACCGTTTGGGCCTGTGATTCGCTACACAATATGTAATTTCTCGGCTACCATTTGCCTATAGTGACTTAAATTCAAGACCGTGGATAATTATCCATTTGAGGGTAGTTGAGTCACAAGAGAGGCTCTGGGCAGAATGAAAGCGGTAGGTCAAAAATCCTCCTTGAGCCTAGGCTCGGCTTTGGAAAGAGTACTGTAACGGGTTTCCGCCTTAGCATCACCCGTACTAGACCCTCGAAACTCCAATTCTCCGTGCCACTGCAAAGTCGGTGGCAATATTTTACACTTCAAAGGCTGTCAACAGTTTCCACAGGAAACCTTGCCAAATGAAGCTGAGACATGGGCAGTGTTCAGCTTCAGCCGCTGTGGCTGCAGATCTTTCCGCACTATTTTGGGGGCTGGAATTGACTGCATTGAACGAGGCCCGTATTTACTTCTGTCCAACGGATTGATATACACCTCACTCTGTCCTCCTGCATGGCTAACAACCATTCGAATGATGAGTCCACGCCCTCATCCTATTAATCTGCATATCGCCGCATTGTTAGCATCGATCGTGCTCCCCAACGCAGCCTCACAATGACCTTCGATAACGTGAATCAGAATGTCTTCGGGCTCACTGCTTTGATTGTCTCGCTCGTTGCTCTCCTCACGACAACCCTCCAAGTTTTGCAGCAATACTTCTCGAGTGCTGAGGGTTATCGAAGATGTGCAGAGTCGGTGATGGGAATGTGTAGGTAGTAGGAACTAGTCGTCTTCTACGCCGCAAGAGGCTAATCGAGAAATGCTAATGTAATTACCTTATCGCGTAGGGGCGCAGGGGACACATCGAAGACTTCGATTACAGGAATTCAGGATAGAGGTCGTCTTTGAGACTCCTGTTATATTTGTGGCAAAGCCAACAAATGATCGAGGCCCAATCCCGAAAAAAGATATACACTATATTGATGGAACAAGGAATTCATATGAGAAGACAAGAGTCCTGCAGCCCGAAGCTCAGATCTTAGCAGATGATAATGCTACAGCGAGAGTTCATACTGCGGACGATGAGAAAGCTTCTTGGGTCGTTTTTCTATCCGCCCTTCAATTACAAGAGCAAAAGTCTAGAGCATGGGATTTGGAGATGCGGACCAGGAAGCCACTTCGGGATGGTTGCGAGAAGCCTAAAGAGCCGGCGCATATGCTTGCTGTTGGGCTTCAAATCAAGACTCGATCGTGGGATTTCATACCCTCGTCTATCACGAAACCATACGCTACGACGGCCATATGTCATTTAGTAGAGATGATGTCAATGCTGGGATTGTACTGGAAGGTATTTGACCAGTCGGCCTGGAATTTAAGAGCAGAAGGAAACGGCTTTATCTTGACGTCGACGACAGTCCACGGTCTCGGGGTGATGGTGCAATTTGCTACTACGGGCAGCTCAAACTTCAAGGAAAACAGGATTATTCCGTGTGTAGCTGTCAAGGAATTAGCCTTCGGAACTGTACCAAATATTTTCGAAGACGATTTATACCTGAATCGCGAGAAAGAGACACAAAGTCTGGACCTCGTCTTTGGGACTGCAAAAGACGTAGAAACCACACTCGAATCTCTCGGATGTCAAGCAGAAACGCTGAAGAGATATAACAAAGATCACAGACACATATTCTCAGGTATCTTGACCTTCACCCAGGACTAAACAAGTAGCTAACATTGACAGTCTCCTTCGAAATAATTGGCATGCTCAGCAAAGTCTTCCGTATACGTGGCTCCAACTTCCGTATGCTTCCCAACCCCACGGCAGACTCTTGGCTCAAGAAAATCGGTGCCAAAGCTTCGTGGAAAATCATCAGCTTAATGGATGTCTTCCAATTCAAGCTCGCCGAATTTATTTTCGGAGAGGGCCTCCACCCCGACCACCCTATTTCAAAAATAAGTGCGCAATGGAAAAGAATCACCGAGCTTGACTGCAGTGATGAAGCGAATCTCAGCCTGGAAGTCCGCGAAGCTATTCACGATGCTCTTGACAAGCAAACGGACTTCCTGCTCTCGATTCGGCAATTAAATGTTCTGAACGTCCTCGTGGCACATATTACGAAAGTCATGGAAGTCCTCGATGATCCAGTTTCACCACTAAATGTTATCGTACTGGCCAATAAGGAAGTTGCTCTCATGAATTTTTACTTCCAGGATATTCGTCTAGCGGTGGTTGGGAGTACGGGAAGTAAGAAGGAGCAGGATGAGAGGAATTTAATATGGATCTCATTGATATTCAGAATGCTGTGCTGGCTGCTGTTGCATGACTTCGATAAAGCGGACACGAAGATCGTGCCTTCCGATCTGAAAGGGAGTAGAATGCCAGTATATATTGGATGATGAAAAGGCTTGGAGTTGGGTTGCTGCCCGTTAATGGACGGGCTGCTGGAACATGGCTCGTGCATCATTGTCGGGGTTTGGAAGCAAAGTTCCGGTTATTGAATCATTTGGTGGAGTTGGCACGGAGAATACAGAGTCGACAGATACCAATATAGCACAAATTTAGCTGAATGGAGTCTGGAATACATTATTCCACTGAATTTTTCTTGCTAAAAGTTTCCGCGTTTTTAAATGAGGCTGTCCGCATCTTACGGTGTAGGTTTTAATAAGACATGTATGTCCACTGGGTCCACGGGTCTTTGCTGGGTAAAATGACTTCGACGTGCTGAAAAATAGAAAGCATGTTTCGTTCTGCATCGAGGGATACCGTACCTTAGCGGCCGACTAAGCTCCTCTCGTACAATTCGTGGCAAAAGGGGGGCATTTCGCTTCCCAGCACCGGCCTTGCGATATCAAGCCCAAGCCTCCCGTCAGTAGGCTCCTGTTTTACATCTGCGCAGAGGATTTTTCCAACAGTAACAAGTGGCCTACCCAACAGCGCTGATGGAATGCGGTCTTATATCTATCGCGCTCGTCATCAGGTCTCGAGACGGCCCGCGCTTCGTATTTCACTACCCAGCTCACCCCAACACCAAGACCCCCCGCCGGAGAGGGCTGTACGGGACAGAGCTCGACGAAAGCAGCTCCGAAGATGACTCCCAGCCACCCGACAGCTCTGATCTCGACGATGGCGGCCTGGCTAATCTTAGCAGCAAGGTCCAAAGCCTAGACATGGGCGAGGTGACCGAGAAGAGAGATCACGTGGGGCCTCTGGAAAGAGACGACCACTATGATAACCAGAATGGCGAGCACGTCGTTCCGTGGGAACGCTTGTTCGACTTTCATACTACGGATCTGGAGAGCATCCTGACGCCGTCTAAAGCCTATCATAAGAAGAAGTTCGAGCTGTCGTTGGACCCTCTGTATTTCGTCTCATACCCGATGCACGTCCATCCAAACGGCTCTTGGGACAAGAAGAAGCAGAAGAGACCGAGGAAATCCAAGGGTCCGGATATCGATACGGGGGCTTCTGGAAAGGCGAGGCCGGCTAAGCCTGAGGCAAAAGACAAATCTGGCAGCGAGACACCGGCTGAGAACACTTCAGAGAACGGTGACGATCATGGCGGGATGACGATGTTCAATGTCGTCTTCATCCTCAATGTCCCCAAAGATGAAGCTGATGAGCTCATTCATACCATATATGAGCATGTCATCAAGAAACTCAACAAGGCGATGAAGCATGCCCAAGCTACTGCTAATTATGTTTGGAAAGAGTCGGAGATGATTCTTCTTATGAAGGAGAAGGCTCGAGAAGAGAGTACGCATGGATGGGTCTCTAATCACACGAAATCTTGCTGATATCTACCTAGGACGTGCAATGTGTTGGTTATGGACAGAGATCTTACTAAAGTCGACCCTGGCTGGCATAATTCGAGATGTGTTTGTAGCCATCTCGGAGAATAAGATCGTCACCTTCTCGGTCCGAAGTAAACCTCCGGAGGATATGTCCCTTCAAATCCCAATCCCATCGTTTTTGATGAGCATCCCAAGCCTCACCGAGAAAGCTATGCCTGGCTTGCTACTCACCACGGCAAATCCATATATCGATGAGGAGGGCGTTGAGGATCCGTCCTATATCAATAAGCATTTCGCTCTCCTCCTCCTCGACGACGAAAGCAAGATCATTCCCGAGATCCAAGCCGACGACACCGAGCTCTCGGCGCCGTTGATCGAATGCATCCGTCTCTGCAAACCCACCCTGTCCTTACACCAGGTTGCTCAGATGAATTCGATCGAAGTCGGAAGCCTTATCATCCTCGCAAACCATCTCATCCAATACCGTCGAGCGGTCGCCATCCCGCCTCTCCACGCACGGGAGGTATACATTGTGTCGCCCAACTGCGACAACCGCAAGCTCCCAATCGCCAGCGTCGCCTGGAAGAAAGCATTCCCCCTCGCACCATCACTATCCAGCTTCCTCGCCACCTTGTCAGTAGCTCCCCGCCAATACAAAATTCACGCGCCGAGCAAAGACCACCGTCCCACCTACCTGGAAATGCTAGCCTGGCTCATCCGCGGCGGCTGGGTCACGCAACTTCGCACCTTTGCCTGGATTCTGGTCTGGCCCGAGATCATCTACGAAGTAGAGTACCAGTTACGACTCGAAGCAATCGAAAAGGCGAGGAAGGGCATGAGGTCCCACACTGGGTCAAGCGAGTCCGCCGGGTCCGAATCTGCGGGTGAGTCTAGCCCTGACAGGAGCGCTCCCTGGACGACAGAGCAAGTCGCCGAGAACGCACGCCTGGAGAGACTGGCGGACAAAGTCGCCAAGCAAGCCGCGGAAGAGGCCGCGGATTTTGCTAAACTGCCTGCCCCGGCGGCGACGGAGCATCCATCCAACAACAAGGCAGATCACCTGAAGAGCATCGCTCCGTACATAATCAGAAACCCCCACAAAGTATCGCACGAAGAATCGCTGTACATCGCGGCTCTGAGCAAGCGGCTTACGGAGCCGAGGGCCAAGGAGTGCTGGCCGCGATTCACGAGGTACTTTAATGGGACGGAGGCTTTGGAGATGATTGCCTTGCGAGAGAACATGAAGCGGAAAGAGACCTGGGGCATACTCACCAACTACCAGGAGCATCTCCTTATTTGCAGGCACTGGTGAGGGTTTCTAGCCTGACTGGCAGTCCCAGGCGGCGCGGAGCAGTCAGAAGATACCACCCGTCTACGATGCAACGGGCACGCACGTCTGGAATACAACTTCAGATGAACATCTGGAAGCAACCTGCTTTCGCACCCCATCCGGCAAAAATCAGCCCGACCTCGTAGTTACCGTTCACCAATCCGCAAAATATACTCCCGTCTCATTATTTCTTCTTCCGTGCCTCTGTCTCCAACACACCAACCTGGTCACAAGATCACACGCTCCCCCGAACAATCAGCTTGCCGACTCCGATGCGGCACGGTTTGCTACGTACCTAGATTACAGGCAGTCAGCCACACCATGACTCATCGCCCGCCCCGCCTCGCAAGAGGCGTGGCATGTGACACTGGCACGTGGTAAAGCAGGAAAACAGTGGTTTCAGTCAGGGGTTTGCCTGGGGGTGGCGCGTGATGGCGCGAGCCGACATGCAGGGCTGCATAGGTCTCAGATAGAGGTCCGATCAGTGACGTTTGGTGTTCGCCTGGGAATCGATGCAGAATTTCGGATGGGAGGTGAGGGGGTGGGGGCCTTGGTGCATACCTGCAGGTAGGGACCAGGAGAACTGTCATGGTGACGTTGGAAGCAAGTTCTCCACCTGTCTGTGAGAACTCATTCGAAGTCTGATGGAGAGAATGTCGATATACCTCTCAACAGTGTCTCACCGAGGTCTTGAATGCTGGTACCATTCTGGACCAGAAACATGCACGTCAGTGACCAGCGGAAGCATACAAGTCAAGATTTATATGTAATATTGATGGTCGGCACATGCCTGCACAAGGCAGAAGCAAATCAGTCAGACGAGAGCTCGCAAATAGCCTAGAAACCGAACGGACCGTTGAAGTTCAAAGCAAAAAGCAAGACGATGCAAGGTATCATAGGGGCAGTAACAAAAAACATGCAGAAAACATATAAATGCTATGACCGATAAAAATGAACGACAAAACCTCTCCAACCCAAGTCCAGGAAACAAGGCTGGAATTGTGTTCTGCGAGCAACGCCATATCCAAGTCAACGCAGCCAGTCTCGCATAAAAGCTCACAAACTACCTCCAGATGCAGCGCGCCAAAAGCAAAAGACAAAGATGCGAAGAAAAATGATTCGGTGATATGTGAGCACAAAAATACCCAAGATCCACATGCATTTGTTCCAGACGCGCCGGAGATGTTCCCGGGAGACCATAACTCGCGGCGCGGGCGTGAGGCCGACACGGGTGCCGACGTTACTGGGTCAGGTCCATCCCATATTCATCTTCTTCCTTGAAGCTGATGGAACCTGGCCCACTTCCTCCACTGTTATGCCCACTCCAGTATTGGCCAGCCCCTCCCATGCCAGCCTGGCCCGCATCGCCGTGGTCCGGGCTAAGAGAGTTATCCGGCTGACCAGTCAAGCTACCTAGAACTTCACCGCGGACATCGGTATGCTTGGGAACACGCAGGCCAGTCCCAGGAGCTCGAGAATATTCGAAATTGGACCCATCGTTCTTCATCATGGCATCCATCAATTCTGTCTGCATCCGCTTCTCATCCTCCGATTGGGAGAAGGGGAATGTCCCACCCAGCTCGTTGATGTAGTTTGCGAGTTCATCTTGTTGCTGGATCTTCGTGTGGAGCATCCACATGAGGTCGCGAGTCCAGCTCACTGCACCGTTCAGAATGTCTCCTTTATTGGGCCCCTTGTCTTTTTCCTCAACAGGGATCCCCGTCGTGATATTTCCGGCCGTAGCTCGTCGAGCACCCGGTCCAGCAAGACCAGATGTAGCTTGAGGCGGGCTCATACCAGTTGGTGGTACGGATAGTCCAGCAAGAGTAGGAGATAAGGGAGAATTGTTCTGTAGCGCTTTCCGTACTTTCTCGTCCTCAAGACGGTGCATGGGAACAAGGTGACTCAACTCTTGGATTCTCTCGTTGATATTGTCTCGCCTCCGTCGTTCTACAAGGTTATGAGACTCCCTCCTCCTCCTCCTCTTCATTTCCTGAGACTGTAATGCCGGAGCACTACCCACTGAGTGGCCGTTGTTCAGTTTTGTTGGCATCGATGCTCCTTTGAGGATATCAGAGATTTGAGTCGCTGGATGATTCGTATGAATTGGCGAGAAGTCTGAGCCTTGAAACGAGGTGAGACTAGTAGATGTCTGGTTCCATTGATCTGATAAGGTTTTCTGATGTCGATGGGCGGAATGCGTTCGAATAGGCTGGGTCGTGAAATTTGCATTTTCGGCTGATCCTATATGGAGTGAAGCCATGTTCGAAGTAGTCTTGGGTGTTAGAGGACTTCTAGCGGAGTTCTTCCTTCCTAAAGACGCATTCAACCTTGGCCGTTGCTGCTTCGGAAATCCACCAGTATCTGCCATTCCATTATGTAGATCTGACCCGGCAACGGGCGAGCCGGCATACGAGCCTGAATGTAAGGGGTTTACAAAAGTATTCTGGGATTGCATATGTCTGAATTGAGCGTGGTTGAAATTACTGACAAAGGGACTCTGAATGGGATCGCCATCCGGTGTGTTCGAATAACCATTTATGTGGTTCGGATCTACTGATAAGCCAGGCGTTCCATTGTGACCAGCATAGATCGCGTTGTTCGAAAAGTCGAATTCCATCCCAAAGTCTTGCCCGTTTCCTTGCATGCCCTGTTGATTCGAATGCAACTCATTTGACCCCAAACTATCGAGCAGCTCGTCATCCCCGAAAGTTGAGATTCCTTTGGAAAAGCTTGCGTTATGGTTCGAGGCCTGGTTATTGTAGTTATTCTGGTAGGCCGATCCGTAACCGCCATTCGAAATAGACACACTATTGCCAGCCATCGTGAGGTCGTTTGGGTTGATACTGCCTCCCTGAGAATTTCCAAACTGACTGAACTGTTGTTGAGGAATTGTGTAATTTGGATGCGCACCTCCCATGAATCTCTGATTGCTGTGAGACGAGAAGAATTGATCTTCGGGTTCGTCTTTAATGAATGGGCTGGACGCACCCGTACCAGCCATTTTCAGTCCTTGACCAGATCTCGCGAGGGTTGATGCAGCTGCCAGTATATGACGGCAAGGTGTTTGTCGGGATAGATGAAGGTAGGAATAGTTGTCCGTATCTAAGTGTGACAAACATTAGTCGCTGCTATAGGTTCAAAACGCCATCAGACGGGGAAAAGCAATCAAAGAAGAAAATCGCGCAGCCAGTGGCAGAGGAGGTGGCAGTGGCCTTATGAGAGAGACATAATCGTTTGTGATACATTAGCGATTCCTGGAAAGCGATACCTGCAAGCTTCCTAGCCGCTAGAGACTTGATGGGTATACACAGAGTACTCGAAGGGAATTTACACTCACCTTGGATAAGATCGTCGCGATTGTCGGGAAAGCAGATAGATATCCTCTGCAGTATTGGGCTTTACAGGCAACTCCGAGAGTTTTAGAGCACGCCCGAAAGTTCTTATGCTGCCACGAGGGATTGCCTGTCTTGGCGAAGAGGACGCACCTCCGGATGCTGTCAAGAGGACTGCTTGTCTAACAGGGCTTCTGTTAGCGGCTTCGAAGAGAAGACAGCTCTGGCGAGGCGCTGGGAGGGGGGGAGTGACGCGGTAAGTGAGAATTGTATCTACCTTTCCAGGTGTGTTTGAAAAGGTGACGAAGAATGCCGCTGCGTTGGTAATATCCCACAATGTTCTGCTGCAGCCTCAGATAGGCGGACGAGGGGAACGGTGAGTATCGCGCTTACGGTCGGCGCGAATACCGAGCGTTGTGGCACTTTGGTGATGAATTGCGGGACAACTGAGTGCGGAAAGGTGGGTAGGCTGCGGTGCGACGGTCGAGGAGGGATCGAGGGAGGGAGAAGATGGGAACGGCGGGATGTATCCGGCCGCGCAGGGAGTGTCCGAGGCGCCGACGAGTGTTGCGTGAGAGGCGAAGCGGTGCTTGCAGATGTGGATGCGTGAATCTGTATTGTTGTAGATGGATGTGAGGGGTGGGGGAAGAGGGGTGGTTGAAGTCCAAGTCCTTATTCGATGTGATGCCTGAATCGCTAGTCTGGGGTACGGGAGTGGGTATGCCGGAGCAAATGACGACGCTCCCACTGCGCGTCACTTCCGAGCAGATACCTGGATTCCGAAGAGTCTATTAACTTAAACCCTTGATAGCCAGGAGCTATCCTTTTCACAGGTGAGGCGAGAGCTGCAGGCTCAATGATACAAGATTGTCTGAAGATCGTAAGCTGGTGGTTAGCAGTGGAGAGTGGTGGTTGATTTACGAGTAAGGTTTCTTGGCCGGGATCTGTCTGGTCGCAAGCCAAGAATATACATATACACAGCGCACCGCGATGATTGACCTGGGCTCTGAGCGACGGATCCTGACTCGGGGAAACTCCTGGATTGTGCTGTCGGTTATGTGAGCATACGAAGTTCTCCAGACGGGTTGTTTCTATACACCGGTTGTGGTGGCGAGTACAGGTGTGTTTGACGATGTTTTGATGTCGGATTCGCTTGCCGAAAATCTAATGGGGAGCATAAGGTAGTCGTAGAGATAGGATAGCAATAGAGAAAGGTAAGCAGCGTCACCTTGAGCAGAGGGCAGAGATGATCAGCGGCGACTGAGCGGCGGCTGGGGGACAGGAAGACGTCGAGGGGGATGTGTGCGAAAGGTAGAGGGCACAGCTACTCGGGGAAGAACAGAAGATAGAATCCAAGGCAGCGCTTGATACGAGGGGACACTCGGTTGCTTATATGTGATTTATGGTCCGGAAACCTGTTCCTGCCTTGATTGAACCTCCTAGAGCCTCCTGATTACGGCTCTTGATCGGGTTCTCCCCTATGCAGAGATCCAAGCGGCCATGGGGTCTCCTTCGGGTCTCATAACACGATAGCAGACAGAGGTGAAGGGGGTGAGTTGAGGGTCAATATCAAGCTAAGAGAATAATACCCACACCACCCTTTGTTCCAATACACACAGCCATTCGCTGGAGAGGCACTCACACCAGGCTTTCGAACAGTCATCAGCCTGTCACCAAGTCTTTGAATGTCTCACCGGCCTCGATCTCCATTCCCTGGCCTGGCGTTCGATTATAGAGAGACAGGTAGGTAGGTAGGTAGGTAGGTAGGTAGGTAGGTAGGTAGGTAGGTAGGTAGGCATGGTAGGCAGGACTGGCACCAACGGAACGGTAGGGTCGCGGTACTCGTACCCATATCTGCTTTACCGGCGGTCAGCACGGTGCGGAAGCTGTGCTGTACTGTGCTGTGCTGTCGATCCGAGTGGGAGGATGGAGATTCCCTGTTCGTGCCGTCCATCTGATTGGACGTCGATATCGACATGCGTGCTGAGGGACTGATGCTCTCATACCTTTAGGTAGCGAAGCGCGGCAAAGCCGCAAAGCCCCGCTCGCCTATATTCTACATGGAGCTATAGCGTGAATCGACGACATCCCATCACCACCACACCACCACACCACCATCACCATCACCATCACCACCTCCACACATCCACGCAAGCCCCATCCCATCCCATCCCATCCCATACCAAGACGAAGACCGAGCCTACAACGCGGCCTATTGCGCGCCTGCCTGGGAGTACACCACCACACATTCCAGCTTGTTCATCTGCCGCCACACTTCTCGATTCCTCGACGACATCGCCAGCCAATAGCGACATTAACCTCTGCGCTTCGCACTCTCTGTGGCAGCTCTCGCCAGGCTATCCCCCAATCACGAGCTAGCTTCTGCCCAGAATCCCGCAACCATTACGGCGTCTGTGGTCATTGGACCCCCATAATCCTTTGCACCCAGTCGTTTTGATTCCAGGTGGACGATCGAAGCATAACATACCTGCAGCAGACTCAGCAGTCCGACCGACGCATAGCCTCCTCTCGTTCAGGGCCTCCCCCGTCAATATTCTCCGTCGATCGGTTTCCTGGTCGGAACTTCAGTACTGAGCACCCCGGCTGTTCCGGTCAGGTTGCAGCAACCTTAGGCCTATAATTACCGGTGCTTTGCGGCTTCCACGCACCTAAGCCATGGCATCCACATCATTCAGAGATTCTATGAGCTCGTTGGGGTGGTCACGCCGGGAAGCGGAGATCCCCGTCAACACTGCTCAGCAGACTGGTCTTCTATCATCAATCAAGTCTCTGAATCCCTTCGGAAACAGTGGTTATGTCAGACTTCCAACTGTGGAAGGGCCTGGAGCACCTCTCCCTGCCCGAAACCGGCGTGAGGAGGAGGAAACTTGGTTTGCTTGTGAGTCAACCTGCATACTCTCCCCTCTACATTTCACGGCCTCTGCGTCAGCCTATCTGCAAGACCAGTACTAGATCTCATTCGTACTACTCTGAAGAAACGCCGAGAGGTTGACATACTTCACATTCTAGTGAGCAGATGGGATCGGCTTTTGATTTTTGCTGGATGTAATCTGGGCGCTCTCGCCTGCTTCGTCCTAGTCTTCGCCCTATGGCCAATTATGATGGCCAAGCCCCGGAAGTTTGCTCTTCTGTAAGTAGCACAATTCGATTCCCCAATGCTATTCTTCTGGCCCTACTAGCCACCTTTTGTCGTTGAGACAATCATGTCGGCGAGCTCGGACGCTGCAGGTATCCGTCGTGCATGCATGCAGCCTCAAGAAGTACGGTGTTGCAAGCGCCCAGGAACTCCATGCGCCACTAGTGGGAACTCAAAATCTTTCTTATCTTCCAAATTAACACGATTCATGGTTTATTAATATCAAAGTACTAATATGATCTCATGACGACAGATGGTCTCTGGGTTCAGCTCTGTTTCTCGCA
This sequence comes from Diplocarpon mali, assembly GCA_024741835.1. Taxonomy (NCBI): domain Eukaryota; kingdom Fungi; phylum Ascomycota; class Leotiomycetes; order Helotiales; family Drepanopezizaceae; genus Diplocarpon; species Diplocarpon mali. The sequence continues at coordinate 167,840 of JAENRP010000061.1, read as the reverse complement.
TCATGGGCAGCAATGATGGGTCCCTGGGTATATGCTACACATTTGATGTCCTCGCAACGCCTTCCGTTCACTACAGCCTATTTCGGGTCTATAATCCTCACTCTATATTTCAGTCTCGGGGTAAGCAATGATGCGGCCATATTCACCCTCCCTCACTAACTTAACACCTCACGCAGCTCCAAAGCACAATTCTAACCCTGATATCGGCTTTGATTCAACTGGCATGTTTGATCTGGTACTTAGTCAGCTACTTTCCAATGGGTTCCAGCGGGTAAGATCTTCTCATTTTTATAGGATTTTCCGGCGGTAATGGCCAGCACTTCCATCATGAATATTCTGCGAAACACGACTCTTGACACTTACTTTCTGATAGTTTACGACTTGCAAGCAGCTTCGGTGTTTCTAGAGCTGCCGCTTGGGTGACGGGCTAGATGATTGTAGCAAGGACTCTCTGCGCGCAACCATCAATGCAAGGGGAATAGTGGTTCAACCACAATTTTATTCTGCACTTCCCTCTATGATCTTCGTGTATCAACAAATCATCCGACAAAATTTGAGTAGCGAAAATTGTTGCACCTTATCTTCAAAAGAGGCTGCTCGAGGCTACTGCATATCTCGAAGCAAAGGTACTGAACGTAAAAGCCCCATGTTCTAACAATATGGCAAGACCTGATAGATTTTTTGTCACTAATGTCGCTAGTTCTATAGGCGGGATCATGGTGGCGCCTTACATGAAAGCCATTGAATTACCCTCTGAGTGTCTTGTTCATCCACGGTACCAACAACTGCACAACTAATTTCAGTATTTACCTGCTGAGTTCAGATGCAATTGTTGCCTAAGCCGCTCAAATAAATGGCCATATTGACCACAAAATTCGAGTTATAATCAATTGGAAGCTTCCATTACGTTCTTTGATGGTGCCCAAACTTCAACAATCATAGAATGAAGATGCTGCGGGTCTGTTTCGCAGCTTTGCGAACTGGACAGCAAGTGATATGCCATTTAGCAGGCCGTCTATGACGTAGATAGTCCTCTTTGATATTCGGCGGATACATTTAAAAAACCTTGATCTCTCGGAGAGACATGATCATGGTTAGGTAAGCTCAGTATCTGGGTGCAGCTCTGTTCTTAATCATGCTCAATCACAAGGGTATAAGGAATGTTCCAAACGTGTAGAAAATCCGAGACGCTACCAAGTAACAACTATTCTCAAAAATTACTTCAGGCATTGGAGACTACAGTGACTTCGTATTCTAGGATGTAATTGAACTTCAGGACACACGTCATGGCTGAACACGGAGTAGCTATTGAGAAAGCTTTCACTCTACATGACAAAAATATACAGGGATTAGTGTGTAACTGCCTACTCAAGCAGAACATGTCTGCAAATTACCTAGGTATGTGACCAATTTTGCTTGAGGTCAAACGAACTGAATTCTTCTTTCTCCCAGATCATGCGATATTTGCAAGCAACCACGTCGACAGTCATATCTCAGGCTTAAAATCCCGAACTTTCAAGGGGGCTGGGGTTAGAATCGGGTTAGATTCAAGGAGGTCAGGCTGTTCGGGTTACTGGAACCATCGGATTGGGTGGTGGGCTTCTACGTTCGCCTTCTGAAATTAGTACAGGAGCGCACTTCTCCCACTATACATTTGCACTTGAAATCCGTTTCTTCTAAGTCTCTGACGCCTTAGGCCGCAACAAAATCGTATCTGTAGTATAAAGGATTCTCACCGTTCTCTATCCGTCTAATATAACCCTAAGAATAGCCCTTGAACTCTACCTACTCCCCCAAGCTTCCTAACCTATCTTGATTTTATTAAATTGCGCTACATTTACTCAAATTCAATTAGAAACAATACAGCGTCGTCATATACTCAGGCTCTGTGTTGTTACCAAAGGGCAGGCCCCCGTAGAGACCCACCTCCGAAATCAGTGCCCCCGAGTTGCGACTGTATTTTTGGAATGTTTGAAAAGGTAGATTGATCACCAAAGTGGAGTTTCGGCGAATGCCTTGATTCGAGTGTTACGACTGAGTAATTTTCGATTTCGTGATGCTTGAGCTTGGAAGCTACCTAGTTACGCTCCTACGAGCGCCGCTACTGTCTTACGGCTACGGACGGGCTCCCCGCTAATGAACGGAAGCCCCCGCTCTAGAAATTGGTAAATGAAACTTCGAATAAACTTCCTTCATAATGTCATACTGACAAAATCACTGACAAAATCAGTGAATCTGGTGGTTGATCCAAGTATACAGCTCTTTAACTGGTTTCGGGCCTTGTTTCAGGGGACAAAGATGCAAATTGGGAGCTGAGCTTGAGGAACACGTCGCCGGAAATAACTCTTCAATGTCAAAAAAGACAGAGAGATTAGTAGATGCATAGGCTGCTAGACTGAGAGGTTTCTTGCTGGAATGCACTATGATCAATCCGATTTGTGACATTGGTCTTAACACTAGATCACGGGTGTGAATTGGTACCGTCAAAGGACCTAAGCAAGTGAGTGAGTAGTGCGGGCAACTGGAGGTTCTGGGGTGGACCACTCAAATTTAGGCTAGGAGTTAATTTTTTTCTAAACGACGTCTTCAGTCTTCGAATTCCTCCGTCCAAGGATCCGAAAACCCTAACAATTCCACACGGTCGCTCATCTTTTCCTCCACCTGTGGAAGCCTCTTGAGGTAAGATGTCTCTTCCATCTCCTGACGCTCCTTTTGATTTCAGCTTTTGAATACCCTTCCGCACAAGAATGTGCCACAGCTTTCCAATCCTCGCGGCTTTGTCAAACGCTCGAGACAGATTTCCGCCGCGTTACCAGCGAGTTCGCCCTCAGCTGTGGATTACGAAGCATCTCCCATAAGAACCATACCGCTGCTACTGTGGTCTTGTGAGATTCTTTGCAGCGCTTTGCGATATTTCATCCTCGTGTGAGCGCATCGAATATTACATCACCTCACCCGTCACTCGACTATACCATGTTGCCTGCGATTCCGGTCCACGTTCATCTCATGCTGGGAGCATCAAGCTAATATTCACTCCCGATACAGGAATTCTTTCGTCCCGCGGCGGCGATTTCCGACAGGACCGTTGGTGTCATTAAACAAAATACAGTTTTCTTCCTGCGCGAACTGACTACTCGACCTGCAACGCGGTGCATGAGCGACCCTTGGTACCCAAACCTCTTTCACGAAAGAAGCCTGGTGCCGCGTCCCTTCGAGAATCGCATGATCGTCAACTTCCACCCGTCGAATAATTTTACCCCTCCACGACACGTTCGATACGTTTGAATACCGAAGCCGAGCTCCTGGTTCTGTTTCGCAGCTACACGTACCGTAGTGTCTACTCAGTGATATAGGCGCCGTGTGGAACAGTGCGGAGAGGTCAAACATACCTCTCCGGACATCCAGGTCTGAGGTGATCTAGGGTCGCTTTCAGTGCTGGGAATTTGGGGTAGTTGGTGAGGTCCAACCCATCAACTTCAACGAAGCATACCGATTTCTTTCCATTGACATCTTTGTATCTCAAAATGAGTTCCGCTCCCTCTAAATCGTCAGGCGAAGCCCTTCCAGCCCCGGCTCCACCTGTTTTCTCCTATGCACAAGCTGCAAAAGGCCGCGCCGCTGCTACCACAGCCTCCGCAATCCAATCACATCAATCGACCATGGCTGGCTCTAGCACGCCAGCCAAAGAGCCGAGTTCTACAATCAACACACCTTCTGGCGGTTCTGAGAGAGGCGAGCGTAGTGTTAATGGGAGCTACGAGACGCCAAGTAAAGTAGAGCTTCCCGACTCGAGCAGAAATAAAGACATCAAGCCATCAACTTCGATCAAAGCCGTCTCTTCCGCCACTTCTCCGAGCTTCGGCACAGCCTCGACTTCTACCTTACCTAAGGAGGATAAAGACGATGACTTTACATTGGCCGGAAGCTCGGAGTTGAACCGCGATAGATGCTCACACGGCGCTGGGGCAGACAGGAACGCCGAAGCTGAAGGTCGTAAAGGGAAGAAAGGCAAGAAGTCGAAGAGTGCAGAGAAGGATGCAGACAAGGAGAAAGAAAAGGAAGGGGTCAAACCAGAAATCTTCGTACCCGCTCCCCTGCCGACTGTGAACTTTTGGCAGCAACGAAAGGAGGAGGCTGCCAAGGTGAAGCCGAGTCCTCTAGTTACACAGAGCCCTCAACCATTTCTGGAGGGGTCCAATGATTTTGGACCTACCCAAAATACCAAGAAGCGGGGCAAGTCAACAGTGCCGGATGAGGGAGAAAAGATATCAGCATCAACTTTGAATGGCGCAAGCAAAGATGTGGCCAGCACTATCAAAAGCCCGAAGAAGGGCAGTGAGGCCACAAGTAAGAAGGATGATAGCCCTAATAAACGAGCCGGCCCTCGAGGCAGCAGAGGAAGTGAAAAGGATGAGAAGCCATCGCCTAACCAATTGCCTCCACCAGTAGAGGATGCCATGTCATGGCCGACTCCCGAGACGGCTCTCGAGGATGAGAAGCGCAAAGTTCAGGAGAAGGTAGAAAAGGATGAGAAAGATGAAAATACTTCGAACAAGCCTCGACCGAAAGAGAAATGGGTTCCTGTCCCTTACATTCCGTCCGTCACTTTCAATACTCCTTTGCCAACCAGAGGTGGACGTGGACGCGGCGGAGCCCGTGGTGGTAGAACCGAGGGCGGTGGACGCTCAAATCATAATACAAATGGCGCTGGAGAAAAGCCCCAAAACGTTCCTACCAACCAGGTCGATGGTGATGAAAACACAAGTTCTGCTCCCCCACCGACAAAGAGTCGACTACCTGCGGAACCATCGGGTGCCCGAAAGGCATCCGCGGCACAAGGCGGTGACAAGACGAAGACTGGTCCGCTCAAGACCGAGTCGAGTCTCGGCGGTGAAGCTCGTAGCCCAAACGCTGGTCAGCCCGATCAATTTGATGTCAGCCTGGACCAGCAGCATTTACGAAGTGAGAACAGAGCTCTAAAGCAAGATCAGATGCAAGGGAGCTTCGCCGATAATCAGGCATACCAGGCTCAAGGTACCGGTCGCAAAGGGGAGCAAGGCATGAGAGGATCTGAGCATTTCAAAGAGAACCCTCCTTTCAACAAGGACAACAACTACCAAAACCGCGAGAGAACTGACGGCCGATCTGATCGTAGCCGCGGAGGATTTCGGGGAAGAGTTGCTCACGGCGGTAGCTTTACGAGCAGCCAGTCCCACCCTCAAAATGCTTACACCAACGGTCATGTAAACTCAGGCCCCAATGGTTACCCAGTCCGACAAGGCTCGACTCCGTACAGTCCTACCCTACAGCCAATTCCATTTAGCAACCAGTACGCCCCGCCTCCGTCTAGAGGTGGGCGGGGAGGCGGGGGTTCTCGATCTCAATCCATCCCCAATAACGGCCTATACGGACGCTACCCACCTAACGGTGTTTCCCAACACATGCACCCTCTTCAGACGTCTAATCCAATGTTCGATTACCAACACATACAAACACCTATGAGTGCTGCTCCATACCACCCATACATGGACCAAGCCTCCGTGCTCGCAATGGTTAAAATGCAGTTGGAGTACTATTTCTCAATTGACAACCTTATCAAGGACGTTTTCCTGCGAAAGCACATGGACTCTCAAGGTTTCGTATTTCTGAACTTCATCGCTAATTTCAAGCGCATTCAAGCCCTTACCCAAGAGCTCGAGCTCCTACGATTCGCGTGTCAGGATTCCGAGATGATTGAGTTAGTCCGGGGTGACGATGGCGCAGACCGATTGCGGAGACAGGAAGGCTGGGAGAAATGGGTTATGCCGATGGAGGAGCGAGATGAAGCAGCGAGAGTCCCTGGCCCGTCCAGTTTCCAGCAGCGCTCGGGACTGTTCCAGAAGTCTCAGCATGCAGGATCTGGGATGTCACCAAACCAACAAATGCTGTCCCCCGGTTCCTTCTCACCGAACGGAACCGAGGTCGGCTTCCGCCCACACCTAAACGGAGCAGCCACTTTGTCCAACGGAAATGGTGCCGCCTATCACCACGAAACCCCCCTATCAGCTTCTGTTCCCGATTTTGCACCAGGCATGCCATCTCAAAACGGTCTCTATGATCCCCTGGAAACCGAAACAACTTTCAAAGACGACGAAGTTGCGAACTTAACATTGGTTTTCAGCGCTCCTAAAAGCAGCGATAATTCCAAGCCCAAGTCGACTTCCCCTGGTGCCCCGACTAGAACCTTTTCAAATGGTTCGATTGATGGAAGATCTATCGCTGAGGAGCTCTATGATGACCAGCGCCAGGGTCGGACTTCGAAAAATGGCTCACATGCCTCTGAAACGTAAGCTTTTCGTGGTCAAGTATGCTGTTTTCAAGAAGCTAACATCTTGTGATAGTTCCCCTGAAAGTCTTTATCGTTCTCGGAGTCCTTTCATACCTCTCTCCCCGAGCAAGTCGGGATTCAATAATAGCCCTCCCGTCATGTGGGTGAAGGGCCAAGGTCACCAATCTTTGGTGTTGCCTGGCGACTCGGAGGAACTATATACTATGTTCCGAGCTCGAGCCTTGAGCCAACGAGACAACTCCATTCCTGGAGAAACCCATTCCGACATGAAGCTCCTTTACGAATTTTGGTCTCACTTCTTGTGTCGTAACTTCAACGCAAAGATGTATTCCGAGTTCCGAAAGTATGCCCTCGAGGATGCCCAACACAGTGCCTTCAGCGGGACGAATAGCTTGATTAGCTACTACGCCGAGGTCCTCAACAGCAAGAAGAAGGTAATTCCTGACGTTCTCGCACTACACTACATAGAGTTGGTCAAAGGCGAAGATTCTGCTGGCCCGAGGCCTGCGCTAGAGAAGCTCCGTGGAGCTTGGCGAGACGGAGCTTTGGATATGAAGAGTCGAAAGAGAATCGACAACCTGGTTGATGCAAAGCTTAGGGAAGATCTCGAGCGGGCACCACATCCAAAAGCCGATCTGGTGTAACCCAAATCACCCTTCTGAATTTGTCGATACCATTCGGCTGAGATAATTCCTGGTATCTTAGTTCAACGTAGAAATCCAGTGGTTATTACTCAGGATTTCTCGGCGTATCCTACACTCGCTCAAATATCCCGCTATCATGCAGGTTTTGGTTTGGGCACTCGACATCGACTGTGTCTACGAGTTTTTTTCTCTAGTTTTCTCTAGTCCTTTTTTCACGGTATCACGGCGTTCGTCAGGAGCTCGCAGAAGATTGGAGATCTCGACATCATCTTCAAATCTGATCACCCTCGCTCTTCCGGGTGTGGACGTGGACTGCTTTTCATTCGTTCTTGTTTGCTTACTGTTCATATCTTGCATAGCCCGTCTCTCTCCACCTAAAAGTGCGGGCATTGAGGCGTAATGCTCCTTCGTCCCTGAAATGACCCACATACCTGCTCTGATTAATTGGGCTCTCATAAATCAAAAAAGTCATCAAATCAAGTTCTGCAAGTACTCTACGTACGCGAGCTTCTCGGTGTTCAATAGAAAGAAATCGAAATTTGCTACATTGTACAATAGCAAGCACAAATGAACCCAGAATTTTATAGAGATTGCTTAATCGGTGTCTAGACTCTTGAATGTGCTATTCGTTTCTAGAGGCTCAATTTTATGTTGCAAGAGCGCCTTCCCATTCTGCCACGCATAATTAGAGCGTGGGAGTGATTGTGCTTCGACATTTTGTGATTCCTTGGTTGGAAATACTGTTCTGTCCTGTGGCCTTGTCGGTGGCTAACACTTCCTGAAAGCTTCTTATAAGTTGTAAAAAGTATTTTAGTTCTTTGAGAGTAACAATGGCGCTCACTTTCGCCTATTTCTGTTTTCCCAGTCTCGAAACAATACACCCTTAGGCGATAGAAGTACCCTCTATTGTGGCTACTGAGAGCCTCTAAGACCAATTCTCGCTTGGTCGAAAAGGGGTAACAAAAACGTGCTTCTCTTCGACATGCTACCTACGTACTCAGGTGGCTATGAAGCACCGGCCACACCTCACCGGCCACGCCTTGATGACGATTTTGAACTTTTCTTCAGAGGTGAAAAAGTGTCTCTCCATCATCTTCCACGCAACGCACGTCTGCTACGACTCAAGTTTGGCAGCGCACAGGTCAGGTTTAGCGCTTCACCAAGCTCTGCTCATCGCAGCGCACAACATCTTTCTCTTGACAATCATTTGTTTCAACATCGCAACAGCTTGTTGTTACCAAACGCTCAGCTTTGAGCTTTCAGTTCTGTCTCTTCAAAGCTGCCAACCTGATTCGTATGCCATCTCTTGTTCCCTCGCAACCTCTGAGATTTGCTAATAGTCCGCAGAAAATTTTCTCCATTCTCATTGGCGTTGTAGGCGCTTGACAATCCACTCCAACATGGATCCCAATGAGCTCTCTTGCCGTCTTGCCAGGTTGAAGATGAGTAAAGATAACTCTGACTACATGGGAGAAGACGCAACGTGGAACGACTTTATTGCGGATATGGTTAATAAAGCATCTATTGCTGAGCCCCGCGGTATTGACAATGCCACTAAGAATGTTATGGAATATGTTCTACAACGTAACTATGAGTTTGCTATATGTCTGAATTTCAGACTCCGTGTATGTCCAATGCTATTATTCATATACTCAGTAGCCAACTTACACAATGCAGGGCTGGCTAGAGAACAAAGAGAAAGGTGACGAATTTTTCAAGTCACAGCGGGAGAAGGCAGATAAGGCCGATGAGGAAGGAGAGCGCCGCTTCTATCTCATGGTAAGTTTATAAGTATAAGATCAACACACACGTATCCTATGAGCATAGATGGCCTTCGGACCACGTGCGCTATTTCTGGAATCCTAGCAATCATGCAGTTACTAATTCTCCTGGTATCTAGATGCAGGAGATCGCCGAGCAAATGGATAAGGCCACTGGAGCACTGAGGCTACATCACAGCAAGTCTCACACCCCAAAGGTCCTCGATATTTGCATGGCTCCTGGTGGCTACTCAGCTGCAATTATGAAGATGAATCCCCACTCAAAGGTCTTCGGCATTACTCTTCCCGTCGAACTTGGTGGCCATCGCCTTTGTATCGATCCTAAAGAACTGTCGGGTCTGCTTGGAATGGATGCCACAATGCTCGTTCGCGAGTTTACCGGGAAGGAAGCTCCGAGAAAGCACCCAGATTACTATCGTTTCTCGAACGTTCAGCCCTTCAGATTCTATGAGTTCGACTTGGTTCTCTGCGATGGTATCAAGCTTCGATCCCACAATCGTCCATCGTACCGAGAGGAAAACGAGGCTGTCCGGTACGTTTGTTTGCTTTACACCTCTTACAAGGGCTCTTTTGTATTCTGGATACAAGGTCTACATGTACACGTACAGGTGCTCTCACCCATCTTGGCTTATGGCGTCTCGCAGGTGAAACACTGACTCACTCAAGACGTCTAGTCTTGCTACTTCGCAGCTCATTCTTGCCATGCAACGCATTCGCCGTGATGGCAAGGGAACTCTGATCATGCTCCTTCATAAGGTGGAGTCCTGGTCATCTGTTTACACAATGTAGGAATGTTCTATTTCTTTACTCTTGTAAGGATACTTATTTTACTTATCTAGGTATCTGATCAGCAAATTCGCCACTATTCAGACCTTCAAACCACTGAAGAAGCATCAAACCCGATCGTCGTTCTACATTATTGCGACTAATGTCAACACACAGAGCGAGCATGCGATTTCAGCTGTCAAGGAGTGGAAGGAGACTTGGTGGACAGCAACTTTCGGTGGGCAGCTGGGGACTGGTGTAAAACCTGCTGAACCTACGCAGGAGCTGGTTGTTGACGTGCTGAGCGAATTCGGCGGCGCATTGATCCAGTACGGACAAGATATCTGGTTCGTGAGGTTTCTTCCTGATGTCTTTCATGCTCTGGAGGGCCAGTGTCCCGCGGCTTTGTTCTTGATCCAAAATCTCCAAAATCTCCAACAAATCACATACTGATTTGCGATCAGGGGAATTCAAGCGGATGCGCTCAGTATGACTGACTATGCTGGTGATGGTAAGGCCCCAGCCGTTCCAAGTACTCAAGCTCATACTCTGTCCTCTCACGATCAACACGGTCCTTGCGGGACGACTGGTAACCAATCAACAAGCCGGAAAAAGCACCAAGTTGAGAACTTGCCAGTCAAGACCCGTGAGAATCAACATCATGCTACAAGCTCCAGGGGACCCAGCGAGTCTCTTCGGATTCCTGTCGAGAAGAGAAGGCCCAGCAAGGAACTTGGCAACGCCTGGACCGGTCACCGGGTTTCTTCCGAGAAACGAGTTGCTTCCGCGGAATATCGTAAGAAGGTTGAGGCTGCCGGCGGTATGTCGAAGTTTCTACCTCCTTCTCTGCTCGTCTTGAAACCTTGGCTTGAAAGCCACTTCTTATGAGCTCGAACCCCCAAGAGAAACTCAAGATCTAGAAACATTGCAGAGTGTAAGGCTAATTTTCATGAAGTGGACACCAGTAGTTGGGGCAAGGGCAAGGCCAAGATCAGCTCTGAGGTTTCTAAACTCCCGTCTCAGCCACAGGGACCCCCAGGCAGTCGCCGTCGAGTATATAGCATGGACAAGATGACCGAGGAAGACGAGGCATGGGTCAAGGGCTACGATGATCATTCTTATAGGTATACTGGCCGAGGACCACGCGAGCCACCGCCAATCCCGTACTCGACGAAGCCCCAGCGAGACGAGCCGGACACTGGCGAGGAAGTTGGTAGAAGCCGTGTCCTCTCCATCCGGAACATTCCATCGTGGCGTTCAGGGGCTATTATTCCTCCCTCCTTAGATGACCCGTTTGTCTCGGAGAAACCAGTTGGCCGGAAGTAGGATTGGATGATTCAAATCTGTTCAGATGCCATTTACATGGACTGTTTAAAATCACCTGGCCTGGGGCAAGGGACTGGGGCGTTATTGNAAAGTGCCTGCTCTTTCTTGTTTTTCGATCATCACTTATATGGCCACGGCCAGCAGACAAACAAGGATATCACGGTGCAACTGCATTTAAGGGCCAAGGGATGAAGCTGTTAACTATCTCGTTGATTGATTGTTGAGCAGTCTGTTGACTGCAGCAACATTTAGAATCACCAAATTGGCTCTATCTGCCCGGAAATATTTTCTGGATGGCTCTTGCCTTCTAATGTTCAGAATATGCTGGCGTGTCCAATAGCTCGAATTTGTGTTAGTACCGCAAGATATGAGGCTGCAAAGGCCTTGATGCAACCACCCGAGCTGGTCCAGTCCTCAGGTGGGCTCTGAAAAATTCAAGATGTGACATCTCCATGTAGTATTTAATGCTTTTTTATTGAGATTACCCTACTCATGAGAGAGCTGCAAAGAGGTTCGACACCGTGAAAAGTCTGGGAAAATGGTTTGGTTTGAAAGTATAACTGCCCGCCATTGGCTGGTTGCTGGGCCATCACACCCATGCGAAAGGTTTGTTGACATTTGCATACGCTTCAGCTGCAGGTTCGTCAGCCCTACTTACAGCCCTGATTTGTTGAGCGGGACTTCGGGGACTTACCTTCATCTCATCCTCCTGGAATTCCCTTGCTCATTCAGTGTCAGAATTCGATTGATCGGACAAAGTCGCCACCACCCTCGAGTAAGTGGCTATCATTCTAAAACCCCGCATCATAGGGGCAAGCATGTCAACTAACGCAGCAAGAATGTGGTCGGGAACCACCTATCTCTCTCTTCTCCTCGTCCCAGCATCTGGCCTTCAGATCTCCTCGATACTTGCGCCTTTCTACGAGCCATACACCGAAAAACCAATCCAGCTCTCCAACGAATCGTCATCCTCCGAACACGAGTTTCTCAAAAGAGACGGCAACTGTCCAGCCAACTTCAATTCATGCAGCACCTTCAGAGACTCGGCCGGCGGAGCTTGCTGCACAGCCGGCTCGTTCTGCACAACGGACAGGTCGGATAACATAGCCTGCTGCCCGACGGGAGCGAGCTGTACGGGCTCGCTCGATATTGCAACCGCCAGGCCAGCAGGAGGGGGAGTCCTCGGCGGAGGGACGGTAGCCGCGGGCACGACGACGACGACGACGACTGGCGGTACAACTGGCACGAGCACGAACCCAGCGGCCACGATCACCGGAACCGTATCCTACGTCGCCAACGACTTCTTCCCGTTCCCGTACATACCAGTATCGTACGTCAACAGCGCTGCCTGCAACTCGGCCTACAACGACTGCCAGACCAACTACGCGGCCTGCACCTTTGCCTTGGGGGGGGGTGGGAGCGGCAATGCGGGATTCGGGGTGACGATCGTGGCGCCCAACGGAGGGGTCACGGCCACGCCGACGATACAGAACTTGGGGCTTGCCTCTGCTACGAGCCTCTGCAGCAGCTTGAGCTCGGTCGGCTGCTACAACATCGTGAGCACAAACTGTGCGCAGTTTGGGACGGGGACGGAGATCAGTTTCGTGACTGGCACGACGGACAACGGGGCTGCCCGGCCGACTGCTGCTGTGAAGGGCTGTTATGCTGCGGCGGGCGTCATGGCTGGTGTCGGGCTGGGCATTGCAGGGCAGCTGGTCTAGGAGAGGAGAATGCTGCAGATGGTGGGAGATTGGATGCCTTGAGTGTTCAGTGCCATGGCATGGCCACGGTGTCTGGAGAATTTCTCTCTTAAGGATGATTTATGCCTTTTAATACGACGTGATGGGCTTTGTGTGATGGCAGCAAATCACGATTATGGATGGTGGGCATGAATGCCCAGCTGCTTGAAGGACTTCGGCGGGTCGAGTCATGTAGTCGATCCTTTCATGTGGATTATATTTGCGTAGCAACATGCCAATATTAATCTTGTGGTATATTCCTGGCTAAATCATCCAGAATCATGATGGTTTGAGGCCAGTTATGATAATCTTTGTTTGGAGGAATTTTGATTTCTTAGTTTTCGCATGATGGTATATCTATCTATTATTCTACTCGCTCGAGTACAAATCATCGGGCAGCTCGAAGAAATCTCCCCAAATCAAGGACCAACCCTTCAGTGGTCTAATCGAGACCTTATGCCTCTGAACACCACAACACCATTTTCCCGTGTCGCCACCAAATGGCTTATCGTGAAAGGTTACCTTTGACAGTGCCATCCAGAACTTGGCCACCAGCAATGACAGCCTCACCAATACCAGAGTCATCACCGCTTCCAACCTCGATCCACCGCTTCAGGAGATCATTACTTTCCTTAGGCTTGACGTCATTATCTCTGGTGCCAACAGTGACGTGAGCGACTTGGTTAGTACACTCCCAGCCATCGTCAACAAGCCTAGCAACAACAGCCATGATGCGGTTGTCCCACACAACCTGAGCATAATTTAGCGAGTCTTTTTAGAAAAGCTGATGTCAAGACTAGAAATACCTTCTCCAGCAAGACCTTGCAGTCACCAAGTTTGCTGTTTGGATCCCACGGGCCTCCACTCGCAGCATGAAGGTCACCATACTTCTGCCAAAGCTCGTGATTTGCCTTCGCAGATGCGCGATGAATCAAGGTAACATGGAATTCGGGCTGAATACGGTGATTTCGTTGAAGCTGTCTGAAGAAACGAGCTTTGTTAGTCGAGGTAGAAGCAAAGGTGGTTTCTAGAGCATCGAGAACCTGTGATTTGGGCAGGTTGACGGAGACGTATTCAAGAGGCTTCGGCTTCTTCGTAACGGGAGTCTGATTTTGCTGCTGAGAAATTAGCAAACACCGCACGATTCCGAGTTTGGTTCAATTTACATGGTCCTGCTGCTTCGGCTTTTGATTTTTGTTGCTATTGCCCTTATCATTTCTTGACCCACGATCGCCAATCACATGTCGAATCTCGGGCTTGTACTCACTGAGGGAGACCTTTATAGCTTCGTCAAGATCCTCGCTCGAAGGCATGTCGGGAATGAGCTTAGGGAATAAGTTATGCAGTTGACCAACGACAGTTTCCAGGTTCTCGCGGGAATCCGAGGTGGGATCAAGGTCGATGACAGCATCAAATCCGTCGTCAGCTCGTGCTTCCGAACTGAACGCCTCGAAGCGGTGTATAAATCCTTCCATAATCCCAACAACCTTTTTCGAATCGGTAGCTGCCTGAATGGTTTGATGGTTGTCACCGCGAGCAAGAACCCTTTGCTGAGTAACCTGTCTAATCTTGGCGATAGTGTCCGGCGAATGAACAAAGTTCAGGGCAACCAGGCGAACATGGGGATGTGTCTGGTGGACATCTCGAACGATTTGCTCACGCTCGTGTCTCTGTGCATTATTTCGATCCGCAAAGACGACGGGTTTGTCCTCAAGCTGGGCCAAAACCTCCTTGGTGAAGCGGGGTGGACGTCCCTTGCCGACAATGTTGTCGTTCTGGACATGACCCCAGTTGAAGAGGTGTGTCAGTGCAACAGCGATCGTTGTCTTGCCACAGCCAATAGTAGCAATAGGTACCAAAATAATGTTCTTGGATACATCTTCTGGAGCCCCACCAAGTTCGGCGTATTCTTGCCGGATAATTTCGGAGCCTTTGAGGTTCTTTTCCTTCAGGAAGTCATTTCTCAATTTGATGATACCGTGATTTGCTTGATAGGCATTACCGAGCTGAGGATTCTCCGCAAGCTGCTTCCGGGTATAGAGCAAGTACTCCTCCGTGATTTTAACGTGTTTCCTGTATCGAGGCGTCTTTCCGCTGATGATAGCCTTAGTACACTCACGCCATTGACGGTACATCAGGTATGGCTCCTCAAACTTATACTTGAAGAACCAATCGGCATGCCGACCTGCTGATTTGTGACGAGCCTTGCATCGTACGACAAATCCTTCGACGTCTCGACCATTGTATTGACCAGTCTCAGCAACTTCATCAAGGAAGGTCTTGGTTGCATCAATGTCATCGTAAACGAGGAAATCGGTCTTTCTGAAGCCCCATGCCTCAGCGAAAGCTTGAACCTGGACACCTGGATATGTCATAAACTCTGGAATGTTGATGTTGATGCCATGGAGATACAGCCCAGCATTGTCTTTGTCATAAGCAAGAATGTGCTCCTCAAATTCATCATCACACAGCTCGAAAACCGCGGTAGCATTTCTGCTTCGCAACTCCTTAGCAAGGTCGTGGCGTGTCTTGCCAACAGATGCAAGATGCTTGTCGACCCATTTCTCTCCAGCCGTAGCATGACTCACCTCTCCGTTCCTTGGACCCGTCGAGTGCTTGCTACAAACAAGCAATGAACCATCGTGAAGACCACTAATGAAGAGGATGCATCCGTTTTCCTTTATGCTCAACTCGTATGGGCCTTGGGTAGATTGCTTGATAGTGCTCCATTTGGTTGCATGGACTTCATCAGTGTTGAAGAACTTGTCGTAGCCTCTAATTGAAATCTCAGGTTGGCCGTTTGCGTTATTCCCAGTAAAGAGACCTCTGGCGTAGGTTGGAAGATCGTCACGCTTGTAGTCCCAATCTTGAAAGCGCCACGAGTCAACCCTAAGATTTTCTGGAGAGCCAAATACCTTGAAGCTGGTTCTTTTGCAGCTGTAGCTTTTCTTGCTAGCGTTGGATGCTTTCTTAAGGCCGGTTTGGAGATTTTGAAGTAGAGCTTGGATCTCCGCTACGTCTTGGATACGGAAGGGAACCTTGACGGCGTTTGCCATAGTCGTGGAATGTCTTTGAAAGGCAGATCAAAAGAGAGTTCTCTTGATCTGCTAGATCTGAAGGTAGGGAGCTTTAAAGTTGAAGAAGTGGAAAACGTAGTAAAGATATGAGTTGTGGTTTCAAAGACTTTGCTTTGAGAGTAGCAGTTTGCTCTGCTCTACGCTAGGTTCCTTTTGCTTCGGCGAAAAAATTATGCCTGGTGAGTTAGTCAGACCAATGTTTTCTCGTTAGATAGCGAATTCACTGACTGGATCTTACCTCAGGCAGTGAGACCAAATTCAAACAAAGTCTCTGTAGTTCGTGGCATATATATCTAGACTACTACATTAGCTTACCCTCCTGGCTTACAATACCCCTGTGATGTATTTTTCAATGTCTCAGCCTTGCGCGGGGCAGATAATTATTTGTACAATAGCAGCGCTTGCACTACAGCCTCAGGTAAAGTTACCACTCTACGGTTCGAATCCATGATGGCAACGCTCACAGGCCCCAACAACCTCTTTGTCCTCGCTGCAGATAACCCTGCCCGAGTTCTCCAGCTCCTCGGAGCCGAACCCTCCTTCGCATCGGCCCAGGATGAGCATGGCTACTCCCTCGTGCATGCAGCAGCCTCGTATGGCCACCTCGATCTGCTCAGAGCTCTGGTCAAAACCTACCATGTCAGCGTTGATTTGAAGGATGAAGATGGGGAAACACCACTGTTCGGCGTGGAAACAGTCGAAGTCGCGAGGGTGTTGGTTGAAGAGCTGAAGGCGGACGTGAAAATTATAGGATCAGAGGGTCAGAATGCCAGAGAAAGAATCATGGAGGATAATGATTATCCAGAAGTTGCAGTCTACTTGCGAATGAAGGAGCTCGAGGGCCAGGTCAACGGTGGTAGCCGGTCGACAAATACTGCTGCGAATGACACACAGCCTCCTCCACCTCTACCAGAAGGCATGTCAGTAGACTTTGGAACCATGGCACCGGAAGAAGCTGGAGAAATACTAGATCCAGAATTAAAACTTCGGATCGATGAACTGGCAGCCCAGCCGGATTTTGAAGGAGAACAAGGGCAAGATGCTTTGCGAACTCTCATCGCCGAGGCCTTGAGGTGTGATTTGGGCGAAGAAAGAGAGGTCCGCCAACGAACGGGTTAATCGATACAAAAATCCTAAACTATGTCCCATAGAACGTACTCGTTTGGAGCATCCGGCAGCCTCAATATCGTACAGTGCCTGCCATTCCCGGAAGGGCTCTCGCCAGATCCATCGACACAATAAGCAAACCATCCATGCCCCGGAGTAGCTAGCAGCACCTGAACAAACATCTTATGTGCCCAGCTTGGAGACAAGAATCCCCGCCATGCGATCTTGACCAGCTTGCAGGATGTAAGAGTATCTCCTGGAGGAACATACCGAGAGAGGAAGGAGTCTATCTTGTCGTCGGGGTGTATTCTCGGACTGTTGAGCAAAACAAGCGAAAGCCACTCTTGGACTTCAACGGCATAGTCTTCAAAGTCGGCCCCGTACGACATGTCCACGTCCGTCGGAGGTTGGAGTGAAGGCATGTTGACTTGCATCTCCTGGACGTCGGGGCTGACTGTCTTGTTTAATGGGAAGTGTCTTTCCATTGGGCTTGGTGTGGGTGCTAGCTTATACATCAGTATGCTTGCATGAAATGGCAATAATAGCAACGTACTGCTGGTTTCCAGATCCAAGAATAACCACGTGACGGGTGTATTTAAGACATTCTTGAATGCATACACTATCCTGTCAAACCCTTTCTTCCCATGTAACATCGACGGCGAGCGTAGCTCTAACTCGACAACTATGTTCCATGTCAGTATGAGATTGGATAGTAGCAATGCAATGTTCTCACCCCATCGAGGCTTGGTCCCACGTTTGCCTTTGACACCGTCTGGCTTCCCAACTAGACCTGCCCGTTCGTAACTTTCCTTATCCAGATGTAAGGTCAGGACACCTGAGCCATATCAGTGAACTGGATTTGAATAAGTTACACCATGTAATTACCTTGTCTAAGATAATAAACATTATCTCTATCAATTCTCCCCTCTGATAACATAAGAACATTGCCTAAGTATTGATCAGAAGTCGAAGGGTATCGTGACAATGGTGAATACATACCTCTTTTGATATACTCGTTGAAGATCTCCCCTTCCAGCAGAGCGCTGAGTGGGAGGATGACTCGACTGTAGGTTGGCTTGGGAAGGTCTATCACCAGATCTTTTCGAATGATTTCATACAACTCCTCGGGAACTATCAGCTCTGTCTTTGCGCCGAAGTTAGTCGGTTTGTTGCGCATTCTTGCAGATTTGGCATGCCTTTAGGATGAACCTCTGGTTCAAAATCGAGGCGAAAGGTTTTCTCTTCACAGGAGGTTGCTTCGGGTCCAGGTGGCCCATGACACCATGAGTGACATCGCACTTGGGCTCGTTCCTAGTTCCAGAAGGAAAGTCTAACATATTGATCTAATTCATCGGAAGAGCGTTCTGTTGGGGTGCGGGAGAGAAAACAAGGTCCAAGTTGTCCCAAAGAGGCCTACCTTCACTTTACCAGGGTCCAGCCCTTTAGCGAATGGAGCTCAAATGTTTGTCCAACTTTGCAAATAAACCTCATGAATCTGGAAAATGTTCATAATTCCACATGAATGCCACTTGACTGACCAGAACGCTGCTCACCGAAGTTCACGATGGAGTACATGATCAGATTTACGCAGACTCATGAGAAATTTCGTCTTGCAGAGATCAACGCCCTGGCAGTGCTTGAGGGTGTTAGTCTAGAACTACTTTCTTATAGTCCGAGTGTGAGTCCCTGGGTTTAAAATTATGCTCTCTACTCACAAGGTCCAGTCGCCTTACTGCTTTGTCAAGTTGTCATCTACAGATGCAGCCATCAGGCTCGTCCGAAGAAGCATTCTAGCCAAATCGGTGTACGAAGTCTGGGGAAGCGGATCTACTTATGAAGATCTCCATGACAACGTACGAGCAACATCGCAGCATCTGTGGCCTGTGTATAAACAGTCAAGTTTCAAGTTCACCATCGACTCCTTCCAAGGTTCCAGGTCCATGACCGAGCAAAGGAAGCTAATTGAAGGATTCAAATTCATTGGACTGGAAGGACCGATTCGGATGAAAGGAGCCGAGCAAGAATTTTGTATCTCAGAGGATTTCAATTCTGATGCTACTGCTCTCGGTATACCGCAGCCACAGTCGGTCCATCTCGGACGATACCTAGGTGGTAGCGACCGAGATGCCATCCTGAAATATGATCTGAAGAAGCGGAAGTACATCTGTACTACTTCTATGGATGCCGAGCTTTCTCTGGTCACAGCCAACATCACGCTGGCTGCTCCTGGAAAGCTGTTTTATGACCCCTTTGTCGGCTCGGGAAGTTTTCCTGTAGCCTGTGCCCATTTTGGTGCTCTGGCTTTTGGCAGTGACATTGACGGCAGGAGCATCCGTGGAAAGGGCAAAGTAAGCCTGTATTCCAATTTCATTCAATATGGTATCGCAGATCATTTCGGCGACTCGTTCGTTGCTGATCTTACCAACACCCCGCTAAGGACGGCGAGAATTTTCGATGGAATCGTTTGCGACCCACCATATGGTGTACGTGAAGGTCTGAAGGTTCTCGGAAGCAGAGATCCGACCAAGGGGAAGGAAGTCGTCTTTCGCGATGGGGTTGCGCATTATCTGTAAGCTCCGGGTATGTAGAGGACCGCTCTCAAGCTGATACTCCACAGAGAGGAGTCGTATATCCCACCCAAGAGGCCCTATGGGTTCCTCGCCATGCTGGATGACATCCTCGAATTCGCCTCCCAGACGCTAGTTGAGAACGGCCGATTGTCTTTCTGGATGCCAACTTCAAATGACCAAGATCAAGAAATAAAAGTCCCAGAGCATCCATGCCTGGAGATTACCAGCATCTGCACTCAGGTTTTCAACCGGTGTAAGTTTGCTTCACATATCACAGTATTCCTTCAGCAGGCTCACTTTCAGAAGGGTCTAGGAGACTGATTACGTACCGCCGAGTCCCAGACTCGGAGGTTGTCGAAGGTCCAGCTCGGGAACAGCGAGTGAAGGAGAGTGGTGTAAATGCCGACGATCTGAACCCTTTCAGAAAAGGATACTTCAAGGGCTTTAAGACAGCTTTCAGGTGAACTCTCCTTCAGCTGACTTGCTTCAGTAGCAACTGCTCTGCCGTGAGGGCCAAGGGCTCACAATCCTTAGCCTGCTGCTCCGCCCACGGGATTTGACATGCTTCATTCTTGCGCGACTTTCGACTTACCCTGCGAGAGATGGCATTGGATAGGGCAGAAGAAAGGGCACAGGCGTCGTCAATGACCGACGAGCGAGCCGGAAGTCAAGCCAGAAAACTACAAAGCTCTCTCCTCAGAATGTTGGTTTGCAAGATTTAGACAATAACTGTTCGGTCTTCCAACCGCAACACCCGTATTGCATACACTACCACATAACCGAGCTGCATCCTCGTGCCTTCATAGTAGTGAAACTTACACATCTTGTAACCAAAGGCAGTCAATCGCCTGCCCGCCAGAAATGAGACATTACCTCCAGTGACATAGCCGTCGAATGACGCTTGGGCAACCTTCCGCGGCTCCTCCCATTATCCTGTACATCTCATAGCCGGAACGCCTCCTGGACATACAGATCTATGTTGCCCATGGTATCCCCAGATCTAATAATCTATCGTCCCCACCGCATCCCGCATCTACGTCGATACCGTGCCAATGCTAGGTACTGACACCACACTCTACAACTTCTCCCTCCCTAACCTATCCAGCTCTCTCGCCAGCTCCTCCTTCAACTTGCCCGCCAGCTCCACCGCCTCTACATCATCAAGCTCGCTCCTCTGACCCTTCCCGAACATGGTAAAGCTGCGGTTCCTCAACTCCGGCGTCAGCGCCGGCCGCGGGATCAGGTGGTAATGCACATGCGGCACGACCTGCGAGGCAGCGGCGCCGTTATTCTGCACGATGTTCCAGTCCCAGACCCCCGTAACCCGGGCCAGCGCCCTGCTCAGCCTCGAGACCCAGAGCCCGAGTTCCCGCGCTTCCTGGTCGGTGACGTCCGAGATCTTCTCGCGATGGGTGCGGGTGGTGACGAGTAGGTGCCCCGGGGAGAGGGGCATGATGTCGAGGAAGGCCATGACGAGGGGCCTGCTGAGGACGACGAATGCCGAGGGGGAAATCAGTTCGTGGTTGGGCGATGGGCTTGGTGAGGGAGCCCAATGGGCTGCTATTTTGCAGAAGGGGCAGTCGGCGGCCATCTTGTGCATCTTGTGGGTTCATGCACAATAGAAGGACGTCCTGGTAAAGGACGTTGTCAATGTCATCTAGCTCGGCGCATGGCGATGTTGCTTTTGGCTGGTGAGAGACATGATGCGCACTCGGAAGCACTGACGGTGGGCGAGCCGAGGTTGAAAAGAGACAGGGATTTGGTTACTGAAATGGTACGGGAATACCTGTCAACCACATCTCCTGTCCGAATTCGAAATCTAACACGGTCTCATTTTCCGGTGCTTGATTTTGCTTGAGACCTCGTCTGATTCCCCAGAAGTCTGCCCAACAAATCAAGAACCAACTTAGATATTTGTATCGATGTTTAAGAGCTTCCAAGCAACGCCAGCCAGTCTTTGAGACGCCAAAACCATGAACGCCTTGAGAATCTCATTATCACGTCTCTTAGCCGGCCTTACCAGTCGTCGTCATCCGAGCCGTAGCTCACCAAGCTCATTGCGGGCTTTGGAGCACTCGGTACCTTCTTCGTATCTGCAGTCGCTGAACCGCCATCCGCTGGCTTCCGAGGTGCTTGCGACTGGACCGACAGCTGTGGTGTTTTCGGTTCATCGGTTTTCTCGGCGGATGTCGACGCTTTTCGAAGTTTTACGCCCTTGAGTCCATCTTTGTCCTTCGTTCTTTTTCGTTTCTTGCCAGCCGCCCACGAACCTTCTTCCACCAAAGGCGCGTTTTCCCCAGGACCTGCGCCATCTTGACCTTGACGTGCCTTCTTATCCTCCGCCTCCTGCTGCTGGCGGAATAACGCAAGTCCCTCAGATGTTTCCTTCTTGATGCGATCCTCTTCTGCGCGGGTGCTTTCCAGCACCGAGTCAAGCCACTCCGCCTCATCCTCATCGACACCGCGGAATTGGTTCTTGAGTCGGTGCGCTTCTTCGAACGCTTCTTGTTTCGCGGCTATTTCATTCGAAGCACCCCTACGTGATCAGCCCATGGCCCAGCGAGCAGTGCAGGTCGTAATTCGAAAAGTCCGAAGAGAAGTACCTTTGTTGGCTTCCAGCGTCTCGAATAGGCTCTTGCCGCCAGCCTGCCTAGCCAGCTCTGCTCTGCGCAAAGCATTGGCCTCAATGTCTCTCTGCGCAGCGAGCCACTCGTCATTGCGCTCAAGAGGAGCGTCGGTAGTACCGCCTGACACAAATCCGGAAGACATTAAGGAGAGGGCAGATGCTGACCGGGATGCTGCTCTCCACGGTCCAGTTCTTGGGGAGGGTTTGCGTCTGTAGGTCCGGGGAAAAGTAGGTCACCGTACGGAGCGACGGGGACGCCGCCTCGCTATACTTTCCTGAGAAGTTCAGGTTTTCTACTTTGCCACAGGCCAAACCAACACCACACTATTAGCGTACTGTCAAGGGTGCTACATGATGTGTTTGCAGGGTTAAACAGACTTTCGTGTAGTGTTTGTTTGGCCTGTGACGAAGTCCATGTACGGAGCTTCTGGTGAGAGAAGCGCTGATTGGAGCGCGTGGCATCTCCTGTACAGCATTTACAAGTAGCCACTCGCACGCCCTACCGTTAGTACTATGCCTCGGTACAGCATAGTCCTGCTGCAAGGTTGCTGGTCTGCCTCCTTTGCACTCCTTTGGAGCTCTGGTCGGATTTCTACAGCGCAATAGAAGGGATCTGGCAACGAGACTTACCAGGTGTTGGTTATCGAGTTGGCAAAGCCCTGCTCTAATAAATCTGAATTACTTGGTATGATAGAGTAGTCGGTGATTAACCGACTTACCGTGTATACGGGCCTCAGCCTCAGCTCTAAGGATAAACCCCCTTTGCTTCGGAGGCTAAGCCGCATACAGTCTCTGCGACCTCGATAAATGTCCAGCTGCTAGGTTAACGTTTATTCAGGAAGGAGATGTGCCAGGGCGCTACCTGACCTCGTAAAGTTCGTTGCTGAATCCCGCTTATCGTCAGTCACAAGTTCCCCCACTAGCCCCTCATCCCCACCATCAACCCCTCGTTCAATAGCCCTTTTATTGCTTTCTCTTTTCTTTCTGTTGATTAGTACGAGGTCAGTGATCGCTGCTCGTAAAGCCAATTCCCCACTCGTCTCTTACAGAGGCCTTCGCGGACTCGAATCTTAAATGCAAGTTACCCGATAAGTAGGTAAACAACTGTGGCGGCGGTATGACGGGGTTCGGCTTCCCAGGAATCTGGTTTAAGTAGCAAGCACTCTCCCACTCTTCCACTCAACATCTTCCCTACATTTCTGCACACCCTTTCTATCTTGACGCTTCTTCATCGCCTTTCTCTTTCACAATGGCTGCAGTCAAGGCTACCGAGTAAGTTGTTCCAGCCTTTCTCCAGTAGACTCGGAGCAAAGGTCTACGTAGAGACTGGCAGCTCTCTCTTTGCATCTGTTGCCAGCACGAATTTATAGCTCACAAGCCTTTGCGTTTAGGAAGACCTACACCCTCAATACCGGGGATAAGATTCCAGCTCTTGGGCTTGGTACATGGCAATCGAAGCCTAATGAGGTCGAGAAAGCAGTTGAGATTGCTCTGAGAAAGGGATATCGACACATTGATACCGCGGTATGTTGAATGGCTTCCAGCAAATGACATGAAGACTGACCAGAGTACAGCTTGCCTATGGCAATGAGGCCGAAGTCGGGCGGGGGATCAAGAATTCTGGCGTCCCCCGCGATCAAATCTGGCTGACTACCAAGCTTGATAACCCATGGCACAAGCGGGTTCAAGAGGGGATCGCCTCGTCTCTGAAGTCTCTTGACACTGACTACGTCGACCTGTATCTTATGCACTGGCCTTGCTCTACCGACCCCGATGACCTGAAGAAGCACTACCCCGACTGGGATTTTATCAAGACGTGGCAAGAGATGCAGAAGCTTGTTGGTACTGGCAAGGTCCGAAATATTGGTGTTTCCAATTTCGGCATCAAGAACATGGAGATCCTGCTCAACCACCCTTCGACAAAGGTCTGTTTCCCCAACCCAGTCTTGTGTCTACATACTTAGTCTCCCAGATCATTCCAGCGGTCAACCAAATCGAGCTCCACCCCAACAACCCGTCTCCCAAGCTTGTCGCCTACAACACTTCGAAGGGCATCCACAGCACTGGCTACTCCTGCCTCGGCAGCACCGACTCTCCTCTCTACAAGGACGAGACTCTCCTCAGCCTCGCCAAGGCCAAGGGAAAGACCCCTCAACAAGTCCTGCTTGCCTGGGGTCTGCAGAAGGGCTGGTCTGTCATCCCCAAGTCAGTTAACAAGGATCGCATTGAGGCCAACTTTGAGCTTGACGGCTGGGAATTGACCTCCGAAGAGGTCAAGAAGCTGGATGGTTTGCCAGATCGTTTCAAGGTCTGCGGGGATGATTGGTTGCCCGCAAAGGTCTTCTTTGGTGATGACGAATAGATTGAAGATAGAATAGCGAATCGAATGTTCTGCGAGCTTGACTCGTGTTTCACCGTTTAAGATTCATGCCAAGGGTATATAGGATGAGGCAACAGACTTCCATGATAAAAAGCTTGGTAGTCAATTAGGAAAGATGGTTGACGCAGGGATTGTCACCCATTAGGGTTAGATCTAATGGTCTAAGTGCGGTCAATCAAGTAGCGTTCAAGACCTTTGTGGAACAGTAGACGCTGCCATTCCGAGGATGCGTATAGGTAGACTTTGTTCGGGGTATCAAAAAATCCAGGGCAAAAACGAAATCCTCGCAACCCGAAAGGATGTACCAATCAATATATCCGAGTATATCCGGGTTTCAGTTTGTCACTGCAAAAGCATAAGATGAAATCTATGATTTCAAAGTTGCAATGTATTTGTGCAGTCAAAGACTATACAGAAAATGCCGAGCACAACGAGTGTATGCGGTTTCAGACCCAAATTCGCCCCCAACAAAAGTGGCCCAGAACGCTTCCGTAAACAATAAATGCAAATAAGAATGAGCTCGAAGTAACCAAAGACTCATATTCGTCGATATTTATCGCATTGATCCAGAAAGCAATAAATACCTTCAGGGCCTTCGTAGTCAGAAGAAATTCGTTGCTCACTAGGATTCGTAAAATATGCGGATTCCCCATCACTGGAACCTTCCAAACTTTCATAACCATCGATCCACGGATTGTCTGTGATGTCTTCCTGGAAATCATCATACCCAAAGTCATGTTCAAGTTCATGACCAGTCTGAGATCTCAGAGAGCCGCCTCGGGAGGATAGAGTGTATTCCGAAGTTGTTGCATAGGGAAACAATAGTGCCATCTTAGTGCCTGTACTAGCATCAAAGTCGTCGTCCTCACATATGATACCTCTTTGGACGCCTACTTCGTCACACAATCGTTCTACAGTTTCAGCGTCACAACCAGGGAATCGAATCCGGATGATAGATTTTTGTTCCAGCGTGATTGGAAGGTCACCGAGGCTCGAAAGTCGTTTGAGATCATTCATAGTAGCTGCGAGTTCTTTCAGAGCTCGAGCGAAATCAACCGAGAGAACATCCAAGAATCCCTCGGTGTTAAGGTTTATGTCGTGAATGTCCAAAGCAGAGCCCAATACGGCACCCAGAGGAGTAAGAGCAGTAACTGTTGGGCTGATATGGAAGTCAATAAATGAGCCTGGCGTAGCTCTCCTAGTAGCCTTCATCTGTCGAATAGCGTTCTCTTGAATATTGCTGATGGCTCGATATCTCTTCTCTCCGGCGTGAGTCGTACCGTCGAAATGTGCCCTCTGACCGGAGAACCAGAAGGCACGGACGGCGGCAGAGACATTGTGTACAACTTGCGCCGGAGCTGATGGAGTATGCGAGAAATAACGAGCTCCGCCTGGGCGACTCCCTCCAAGACTGTATCCGCCAGAGGTTCTGGGCAAAGTGCCTCCTGTAAGATTTGGTCTGAGAGTTGAGGAGAAAGCGGTTCGATTGGTCAATCTCGACACAACTGTAGCAGTTGCAGTTTTGGGAAAAGCTGTACGATTATACCTGACACCTTGAGCCGGATCCGTGCTCATGAAGCGGCGGACAGTTGCATTAATAGTGCTATGCGTGGTGTACCATCTTCCCTTCCTTTGCCGAAGAGCTGCAGCTGGGTGGAGGGGATGCCGAGGGGACGGCCGCACGAGAACCGGTTGAAGCTGACCAGGGCGTGAGAACTGCGCAAGATGAAGCTTGATGAGATTCGATGTCTTTTTGAATGTATGTCTATGCTTGTTATCAGTAACTGCGGGATAGCCTTGCTCTGAGCGAGATAGACACTATGCTCCGGAAATCGATAACTTACTTGAGTGCCCTTATAGCCAAAGGAGCAAACATGCCTGGTGCCGGCGCCATTGTGACGAGCGTTCCCGAGATAAGAATCTAATCATGGAATATAGTTGGGAGATATCGAAGCAAGACTTAAATTATAATGCAGTCACTCGCCACCGAAGTGTGGCGTTCCGTTGTGCCAAGATGATTTCTGCCTTAACGTAGCTCAGGCTACAACATTATTTTAGCTCGAAGCTAGCAAAGCTAGCAAAGCTATCAGCAAAATTCTTTTCTTGGTTACGACCTCCTCACCTCACCTCAGCAACAACATTTTTTCTGCAATTTTGCAGGTACGCCGTTCAGATATACTGACGGCTTCCGTTGCAGCTCTTTTCCTGATGTCAGTTGGGAATACTCACCAGTTTTGGTTCCTGGTTACGCAATTGTAAGCCCCAATTTCTCATCAGTCTTTCCCGACTGGCCGTCAAAGCATTCAATGATGAGAGTAATACATTACGAACAATCCAACTCTTACATGACAGTATGGGGATTTCTTTTAGCATTCTGATACAAGACCAGCATTGTAACGGGTTTTTTTCATCTGTGCGATTGACCAGACACTATCTAATCACCTTGCAGTTTTTGACAAGCTACTTACTTGTACAGTCATCAATCCCAAGGTCCTCAATTGAATGAAGGTTTGTCGCCAGTTTTTTCCATTTCCTTTTCATACTCTCCGAAGGGGGTGATGATGAATCGACAAAATAGGAATTCCTCATTCTGAAGATATGCATGTTAGATACTGTCAAATAAAGTTTCAGCCTTGTCTGACCCTTCGTTCTTCTAACTTGATCTCAATGAACAACTTCTGAATGAACTCTGCTAATTTTCAGTCGTCTTTAGGTACATATTCCCTCTCTTCTCCATGCTCTCTATACAGTATAATATGATGAACTTTGAACGAACGGGCGGACAGATTGCGCACTCCGACGCTGCTCTCATACAAAACAGGGCGTACAAACCTTGTGAGGGCAGAGGTTAGGAAATGCTTGTTGAGAAATCGTCAGCTGATACATTGCACGAAAGCCCCGCATCTTATAACAAGTCTTGGGTGGAATACACTATGCTAACCTACTGGTTAGGTAAACATTAAAACCCTTTCTTACCATTTTCCAAGACCACTGTATCAAATGATGAAACTGTTATTCACACTGTTTGAGCAAACCAAGTTTGCAGATGAACGTATCTACAAAATTCTGATTTAATGAGGTATGTAAACCACTGTCTCAAAGTCCCTGGGCAGTTGGCTAACCCTGCTATAGCCTGAGAATTGCTTTGGTTTTTATACCATATCACAATGCCTGCACATATAGTAACAAGAGCCCCGCTGACGCACTAGCTCTATCCAGTTCTATGCCTATAAGAAGTAATAGAGTGGTTCCCGCTAGAGTAAGCTTGCTCCATTCACTTTTACGCTTTAGTGTACTATGATGAATCCAAAAATTGCTGTATTTCCGAGTCAATCTTTGACGAAAAATAATTCATCTTGGAGAGCTGAAACAACTACCTGTGTTTCTGTCCTCGCAACTAACAATTATGGCAAATGTCAATTGCTAACTTTTCACAAGAACAATACTTTACGTGTGAATATGCGACCCTAGCAAATGCTTGTAACGGGATTACGGAATCAGTGGGTCAGATGTATTAAATAAAGCTGTATTCCACTATTGATATTCGTAATATTGATTATTTAGTTTTTCTGATTCGTAGTTTACGAAGCTAGAACCAATCGGGAAGTGCAGATAACTGTCGGCTGACTTCACTCTATGAGACTGGCCTTAAGCACAATTTATTGTTTTTATATTTTTTTCCAAGTCTCCACAGACTAGTTGGTGCCTGCGACGGTAGAAACCACTGATGACCTCCGATCTGATAATCCAGGCAATGGCGGGGTATCAGGCATTGAGTCAAGGACTGTATATGCATGCTTGCTAAAATGCTCGACTATGCATTTTGGTATCTCAAAATCATTAATTGAACGCCGGGGGTATTGCCCAAGTCCTCGCAGCATAACCAAATAGGTCAATCGCTCCCTGCCTTATTCCAGTGCCAGCTCCCATATGTACTTACAGCCTAATCCAGCACAAAAGCATTTAACACATCTTTCTCGTTGAAGGCTTGTGCGCCGAGTGTTTTGTTCTCCTCTAGAATTCTGCCCATGTATGCTAGCTTGATTCGTTTTGGCGATGCGAGCTGAAGAGGTTGTTAGACTGACTACCTGTAGAGCTCAGGGTATGGGGTGAAACCTACTCCTGACTCCTCAAAGATCCTCCTGTTTACAAGCCGGACATTATCTTCCCTGCTTATTGCAATTTTGAGTGGTCTTTCACCCTCGTAGGACAATTTGACTTGGATGTTGATCAAATCCTCAGCACGTAAGACCCCTTTGCCCTTGTTCTCCCTCCTCCGCCTGAGCGATTCCTCATCGAATTCCTCCCTCCCCTCTTCGCTCTCGTTTTCCACATCGTTCTGCGCCTTGGCTGAAGGCTCAACTAGATCCGTGGGGTCCGACACGATCTCTGGGGGTAGCGGGTACAGCGCTCCAAAACTATCATAGAGATTTCCGGCCAAGTTACCACTGGGTACAGTTATACCAGCAGCAGTAAGGATCACTTGCGCAGTAGCTATTCCTCCGTCGCTATCATCTGCATCTCCGCCGCTCCATATCACTTCCAAGGCTGCCCGTATTGCCTGCCATATCTCTGGCCTACCGCTTACTCGTGTGTCGAAGAAAGCAGCTCTTTCCTCGTCAATCTCATGCCGGGTCCAGGTTCGTGAAGGGGCGCTGGCCCATATGGGGATCTTTAGAATCATAGTCGGGTGTCGCGTCAGGTCTTGTGGGCCATGATGGTTCGCAGCGCTATGATTTGAGGCATTTGTAGACGGTCGAGTGCCCATACCCTGCGATACAGGCTGGTTGATATGGGCGCGGGAGGAAGCATTGGCATGGTTTGGTGCTGAAGAGGGGTAGGCATTTGACGCTTGAACTGAACAACAACTACCCTTAGTAGACGTTAGATTGATACACTGGTTTCGTTCAGGAATCAGGACGTTACCATCGCTCAAGGCTCAGCGCAGGATAGTAACTCGTGAACTCCCGATTTGACGATGTGCGGAAGATTCTGCTGGATGGTCGCAACCTCGATCATCGGTCACTGCGTGCAACCTGCGTTCCGGTAGAAGATACAGGGGGAAAAATTCAAGTCGATATCACAACGAATGAATTATGAACCGCGATAAGAATTTATGCTGAAAGCCAGATATAGGATCTCAGTTGCCCGAGGTCGATTGCAGTCAAAACATCAATAAATAGGGCGCCTCAGATAGTCTATTTTGGTCTGGTCTGGTCTGGCTCTCCCGGCATGGTAGTCGGAGTCCACATGTGCAAGGCTGCCCCGCCCTGTAGAGCCCGTCTGAGGACCTGTGCACAATTGCCAGCAGGGATTATTGATACCGATATTGACAGCGGCAAAGCATGACTACTCGTACTGCACTTAACACGGTTTCCGCCAAACAGCATTATTATGCTGTATATTAAGTTGGGAAAGAGATTGCCCTCGACATCACTCGGACTGCTTTTTCGGCGAATAACGTGTCAGCTCTTTGATTGTCGGTGCTGACATCAGCCGATACAAACATGCTTCTATGCAACACCCAGCATCGTGCTTGATGAGGTTCGATTTTTACTGTGGGACTTTCGTTCTTGTGCTTTATGCTTGACCGTGCTCATGTCGTCATTCTCAACACTCACAGCCTCGAGTTCTCTGCGTCAGTTTGGGAGCTCCCTCGCCCTGTACCGTTCTCACCATGTGGGCTTACTACAGTACAGTCACTCGGTTATGACCGGCGATCGATCTCAGGAGATGACGCAAGTAAAACAATCATCGGAAAGGGGACGCCGATATCATCAATGAAGAATTCATGTACCCCTATTCGCGCTAAGACCTACCTGAAGCCTTAATACTGCTTGGTTTCTCGCTCCAAGTCTCAACTGTGATGCTATGGGATCATGAAGTGTGTCACATGAGACTACAGGACACACCATGTAGATAGTGTACGATGCTGCGGCTGCGGTATGTGAAGGTAATAGAGCATGTAAATCGAAGGGCGCAAGATCGGTGCACTCGAGACTGAGACATGACTTGAAATCCGGTTGCCCATTGAGGCGGAAGGATGGGTGGAGGACCGCATAGACGCGCAATTAGCTTGGAAACCCCGGGATCATAATTACCAAAGAATATTGAATTGTATAAGAGTGTATCAAGTTTACATGCCTTTACTAATACGAAGGATACTTGATGCGAGAGTGGAGCAAGCGAGCTTCAGGACTCCGATCAAAGTAAACGGGTTAGAAATAGGAAAACTTGAAAACAGTATCAATCGTAAGATTATGTGAAGTGACTAAAGGTAGCGGTGGGACCCTAGTAGAAACCTCTTCCTTAGGTGAACGGTTTATTTATGATTTGCAATATAAACTGACTGAATTCAAAGCTGACCACTGCATTAGATGAACCAGCGGAAAAAGAGCCAGTTAAGATTTTTTCCAAGGAGATGGCATGACAGAGTCTACTAGCCCATTTGTAGTGAGATGGTGAATCAGTGGCGATGGATTCCCCCTGACAAAAAGAAGCAGGCTCATTTTCGGCCGTGGCCACTCATAACGGCTCTTTTACTTGAGAAATAATATACGCACCTTATTATGCTTCAGTCTCCATACCTCTGAACTAACTAGCAGATTATAAAATGGCGATATCACATATGAATTGAGCAGAACAACGCTGCCAGACAATAGGAGAACCACGTGGCGCTATTATTTTCCCAACGAATGATATCTGTCCATCATATTCCTGGCAAGCTGGAATCTGCAACGAAAGACGTGCCATTGGAGGCATTATAAGAGCCTATAGGGGACCGAAAAGAAAAAGCCTAAAGGTAGTAGCGGTGAGCAAGATCAAAGTAATAGCTGTAATCACACGTGTTGCTCTGGCAGCATCAAGTGTAGAATGCAAACTAGCATAGACATTGGACTCTGTAATGGATGAGCCGGGAGGGGCTAGAAAAGAAAGAGAAAACATTCAAACAGAGGGAGAGCTATTCGTATTGCTATCCTCTGCGAAACATAGCGCAAGTCTACTCGCACGTCTACTAAACATAGTGAGAAGATAAACATTGGATAATTTGATCAATGCGAAAAGCAAGAAACAAGACATAGAAATATCACGTACGAGATTCATAGCAGCCAGTCTAGTCGATAGCAGCTAAGTAATAGTTTCAGCTCTATGAGCTATTATTTACCTAGTATAAGGATAGGAAAACGTTAAATCTGCGAAAGAGATGACACTAGTTGTGTGCAGAAATGACAAATACAGGCATGGGGTCTATTGCCTAGTCCCGTTTTTCGCCAGCGAAGTGTCAAGCCAAGAGAAACATTAAACATTCCTTTGTATATCGTGGCAAATCCATAGTTAGGTTGATAAATCTGCAGAAAAGAAGTGACATGCCAGGACATATTAAAACTAGGCAGGCACTACTTCATTGAATGCCACAGATTGAGTTGATTTGGTCAGTAAGGCCTCTGACATACAGTAGGAAATCAAACAAACGCCCATTCCATGCAAGTACCTCTTCCCATATAATGATAAAATCTTACAGCATCTTATGATCCAATCCTAACGTCTCCCGAAAAACGACGTCCAGTTTCCGGATTTTGATTGAACTTCTTCATCTGCCTTGGTCCCTATTCGGTCCAACGGTCCTCCGGTTCTTTGTCTCTCCTTTTCCTCCGCAAAAGCTTGCTTCCCTTTATTCGTGATAGCCATCTTGTTGTCCTCAATCGCCCTGACAATGTCTCTCTCCCCTAGCCCAATAGTGGCGTCCTCCTTGCTCGTTCTCTCGCAGTCTGGTTCCTTCTCACTGCCCCCCAAATCCACACTCTCTTCCTCATTCTTGAGGCCAGAAAATAGCCACTCCTTTCCCTTCTTGAAGAACCCTTTCTTCTCTGCCTTCGCCCGCGCAATCTCCTCCAACCTGGCTACATGCTCATCCTCCCTCTTAATGAACTTGATTTCATCTTCTGTGGCTGTACCGGCCTCAATCGACTTTCTTGCATTGTAAATAGCATTTGCATGCAAAGCTTGCTGCTCTGCGAAGAACTGAGCGCGTTTCTTCCGATTATAGATCATCATGTCGCCTAACGCATACACAGTGACACCTCCAGCGAGAACTGCACAACACTAATTAGCTTTTATCGAGCTTTCAATCGGCCAGCAACACTTGAAATCTTTGTTATAGGGTGAGGCTTACTAGAGGCTGCAATTAGACTCAACGTCACAAACTTATGCGCTCGATCCGCCCACACCCGTCCTCTCATAACCACTTTGTCAAACGTCGTAATTTGTGCATCTCGGGCTCGATTTGCTGCAGCCCTCAATCTCTTGACCTTCTCCTGAGGTGTCTCTCCAATCGGTGCGGTGTTAGGGACTGGTTTCCTCGGTGGAAGATTTCTTGATGAGGTGCTGGACTTAGACGGTGATTTTGCAGACGCATGGGGGATTGTTGACGTAAATCGCGTGGCATCAGTCGCTGATCGTTGCATGATGGCGACCTGAGTATATATTAGGCAGGGCCGGAATGGTTGAATCTTCCTCACATTCGCTGATTTTCGGACTAAGTTATTTTGGTGTTCGATGATAGCTGCATTTAGCGTGGTGCGGAAATACCCGCATTTTAAAGCGTGAGCTTCGCCAAAGACTCCCTCCCCCAGCCTCATCCGCATGATGAATGTTTAATGTTTAAAAATGGCATATCATTGAAGTAAGGACTCCGTTTCATTGTCTCACGAGACAAAAAAGTCTTTTTCAAAGACAGATCGAAGTCGCGTCAATCTCATAATGGCTTCCAACAATCAGCAAACGCAGCCAGATCTGGCATCAATTTTGAGAACACTTGCTGGTCTTACTCCTCAAACCCAGCCACAACCTAACGCTACGTATGGCCAGGCACCTTCTCACTTCGAGCAACGTCAGCAGCCATGGCCTCTACAGCCAGAGCGAATTGCAGCACCGCCTCACTCTATAACTCCCACAGATCCTTTACCTAAGACTGGGATTGATCCTGCTACGATCATTGAGTGGTCAGCTGGTCTAAGATGTGTTATGATAACTGTTGCGAGACATGAGGGCATGCTGAACGATATTCGACGGGTATGTTTCTCCTCGTAGTGATCACCAGAAACTAATTTGTACAGATGATGAAAGTCCAGCGCGAGCATGAAGAGCAATGGTGGCATGGCCGAAAGATCTTAATCGAGAAGCAAAAGGCAAGGCAGGAAAATCAGAAGAAGTTAGATGACGTGCTGTAAGGAATTCTACTCGCACTCGTTCAAAGCTTCTTTGCTGATCGGCTTAGTAAGGCAGTCGGAGGTGTGGTGACTGGTGGCTTCTCCAACAACAGTCCTGACGAGCTGGCCAAAGAGCTTGGAACTTTTGACATAAAAGTCTACAAAGCCCAGTTGCAGATGGTAAAGGAAATGAATGCCAGGTTACGAAGTCTTGGGGTTCCATTCTTCGGAACCCGGTCCGATCTGGTTCGACCGGTTGGTAAGGAGAATGCTACGTCGAGTAAAAGTTCAGATCCGGAAGCTCAAAAGGGCATGATCGATGAGGCCGAACTGGTGAAGTTGCAGAGAAAGATGCTGAAAATTCTCGAGGATCTTTGTAGCGACTGATACCGAGAGATGGATGATAGAAAATGCTACTTTGCAGATCGCAACATATGAAGCTGTTCCTAAATCCGTCATCGAGTTAGTTCGAATTGTTCACCAGACGAGGTTGGGCACGAAGAAGTCTGTAGCTAGAAATTGAGCGATGAATAATGGATTCAAACACAGTGGATCTTTTGTTGCAAGACCTTCGGAGGATGTATCTCCCAGGGTCCAGCCGTGAAGTGATGATTCACGATACCAACTACGGTCTACAGGATTGATCGCGGTCATTGAATGGGGTGTGCAGTGAGAATTTTGAGAGCAGAGAGATCATCGAGGCCAGATATTCCTTTTGTTTTGAATCGCATGGAGTGACGTGATTTGTTCTGCAGCACAATCGCGCAGCAGGTATATCGCTAAGAGAGAGGGTCGGAGTTGTGGATATCTTTTTGAGCAACCATCCTACGAAAGGAAGATTAGAGCGGGGAGTTATAAATGAATCAGATTTTTAGTTTCTCGTCTCACGGAAACTGTTATTTCAAGATTCTAAAGGCTCAACGCATTCGATGTCGAAAATACTACGTCGAAAGTGATGTTTAAGAAAGCCTCATGAGGGTGAATGTGGCTACTTGTTAATTGGGAATAGATGGAGAATCCTGAAGTCTAAATCATATCGTCGCCCATCTTGTAGGAGCAAGCAATTAGGTATTCTTCCACAAATCTCAGATAGTAACACATAAGCCAGGCAAGCGAGCCTTGTTTTGCATCGTTTTGATCCCAGGATAACGTGTTCGTGGAAGACTCCGGAGGTTGCAGGCTACACACACTCACTACTAACACGGGCCGGAAAGAGACTAGATAGATGCGCTGAAGGGGGTGGATTCGTTTAGCCAAAAATGAAGGTACGGAACCACAATTAGATAGGTGCGATACGCGCCAACTGGACACCCACGAAGAAGGCAAGAACCCTCTTCTGGTCGAAATGCATCAGAGATTTGGCCCTAGGCGGTTGTGGGAGACAGAACGATTTTGTGGTTGAATACAATCTCTCTGATAGCAGATAGGAGGTAGTTGCCCAGCCATTGATTGGTAGGTCATCAATCTCTTATTCATCCCCTCTTTACCCCTTCGCCGCCTTGGACACAAAATGAGGGAAATACGAAGCGCAACAGAAAACAGTCATGTGATATACGCCTGGGAAAGGACTCATACACACCGACCCGTGGTTGATTGGCCGTCTTCGCCTCTGCGCAGAGGATATTCGGGTTGACAGCTCTGGCGATACTTCTACCTGCGAAACCTGACTGGGAAAGGAATTTGGTGGGGTAACAGGGTTGGCTGTTTAACTATATGCGTTCTTCTGTGGGGGTATGGGGATCTCGCGAGTCATCTGATAAGGTTCCGGAGGAGCTGGGTGTTGGTCGTTCATGTTTTTGGGAGTACTAAAACCGTGATGGTTGTTGAATTGTTAGCTGCAATTTTCGCTAGTATGCAGAAACCTAGCTGGGCATCTCAGTTAGGTAATACTCGGTGCTCTGAATTCACCCAGAGTATGGTAGGGTATAAAAAACCTACAAGCACAAATTGCTACACATTCTCATTGTAAGCAACCTACCTTTTGATACACCCTTAAATGATACGCCAGGAAGTGATGTAGCTTGAATGTGTTGATTAAGGTGTCATTTTCATCAACATAATCTGTCAAGGGTTCATGAATTGGCACCAGGCTTGTCATTAACCGCTCTGCAGCACCCTGAACGCCCTGCTAATGTGCTCATCGCTTGACCCAATAAGAAAATATACAAAGTGCAGAATTCAATACGTGATGATGTGACTAAAATGTCCCGGGACTTTCATCCGGCATTTTTCGCAATCGGCTCTATATCCCATACTAAAGCTTCTCTTCATTCCCGTACCAGCAAGTTCTGAACCGAGTCCAGTCCAATTCCGAAGACTATGTTTCGACCGAGTATGCCCCTTCTTAGTCGGTGTTTGTTTGTCCTGGTCATGATGAGAAGAGTCGACGTCCATTTGCATGTCTTCGATACCAGCAACAATAACACTGGGACTGGTCTCGCCTTCACTAATAGGGCTGGGAAGTCTCCTGCCTCTCATAAGCCTGTCAACCACGGCCTGGTCCCCTCCGAATTCAAGTCGGTTTGGAACCGATGCCTTTTCAGGCCGAATGAAGGGGGCGAAAGAGCTGTGTATCGGGGTGGGAATTCGACCAGATAAACTTGGGCAGGAGTCGTTCTGGAAATGGCCTGGGGAGAGATGAGACGCATCGGTCATTTCAAAATCTTCAGAGGACATAGCTGCGTTGGACAACTGGGTAGATTGAGAGTTGTGCTGGGTCTTTAAATTATCCAAGAATGGAGATGGCGAACCGCTCTGCACAAAGGTTATCGCCGACGACGAATATGATGAGAAAGATCTTGGTTCCGCGGATGCTGTAGCAGCAGCTTCTTCCGAATCTGAGTCTACTGGTGTGATGGTCGGCGGGGGAGGATGCGAGGTGTAATTGTCTGCCCAAGGGACAGTCGGCGAGACTTGACGAGTGGTTTTCGGCAGAGCCCGGTGTGGTAGAGCAGAAATGCGTCGTTTCTGTTTATTATTTGATTATTAGCATTGCTGACACAAAAGACCAGCCGGCCTTCAGGAGCCTCACTGAACGATGCTCGCCAAAGCCAGGTATTACGGTCTCTCCGTCATCATCCCTATCGCGCTTGCGGCTTCCCCATTGCGAAAGCATAACGTCAAGTCAAATGAAGTAAGCAGCGTGTTGCAGAAAGTGTGCGGTATGAAGGTCGTCTGAAGTCGAGTTGGGAGAATTGTAGCGAGCCCTGTCTGGGAGGGATGTTGTCTTCGTATCGATTCCTCATACGGAAAGAATGTCATAGGCGTGACCCAGACGACCCTATATCTTCAGCAGCTAATAGCACCTACTCAGCACATGGCCGGAGAGATAGAGAGCGACAAGTTTCATCAATGCTTCAGGATTCGAAGCCATGGTTGGGCTGTGACAGACGGTCGTCGCGAGGTGACTGAGAAGAACGCTAGGCACCAGGTCACGGGGAGTGCCGGGATTGACAGCAGTGGGGCGGGTATTCGAGATCCATCGTCTGAGTTTTATACAACCGATCTCACTTAGGTGCTGGCTAAAAGGTAGCACCGATCCGATACGCAAGGCCAGGATCTGATGATGAGACAAACGATGGTCGATTTTATCTCCGTACTGTGGTACAGCGGTCAAGTATTGTCCTTGGTCTTTGCCAAGGGTCTCGTACTAACTCAAAATGGTAGTAATATTCATAGAATAGCTTGTCCGTACTATTGTGCAGAATCTCTACACAAAATAATATTCTGAATATTGTTTACCCATGAATCAGGCGTTAGCTATATTTATAGTTCTGGAAATATTGCCTTGCATACTCCGAGCCAATTTTATGAGCTTGCTTTTCAATGCTATGAATGTCTATTCATATTATGAGCATATCAGAGTACTATGTCAACAGCAGTTTACTGTGTGTATACTGCTCGATTTAGCTACAGCCAGCCCTCCCTTTCAACCAGGGATAACAACACTTACAGACCGCTGCAGAACAGTAGACCTACCCTTTACTTAAATTCAGTAGCTCGTTTCTGCGTTCAGCCTTCATCTCTGATTATTTTTTGCTTGCTATTGGTAACACGCCTGATCATTTACACGAGATAAGGGAGAGGGGTTAGGGTTACAAGGAGAAGACTGACTAACGGTTGTAGTATTCTAGTCACGTTTTACCTATTACTATCTACTATGAGCTGTTTAGCCAAGACACAGCTTATGTAATATCACGTTACTTTCCCGTCCAGAACAAGTAGTTTTTCCTCTCCAGGTTGTACCTAAGCAACAGAGGCCTCGTGCTATCTTAGTCGATTCCGTCTCTGCGTGAAACCCCCTTATCCAGTCATTCTTGTTATCGGTACCCCTCCATCAATTCTCCGCGACGGTATTACATTTTGACTCACCGTACAGTGCTACGCGAAAGGATAGCATTTTGCGTACTTCTTTCTTTTTGCACACTCCTTTTTTCTTCACAATGCCAGGCCTCGACATGGTTATTGACGATACCAGAAGTAAATGTCTTCCTTTCTAAAAATCCAGAAGCTGGAGATGCTGATTCCGGTGTAGTCCTGGGACAGGATCCTCTGATCGCGCCTAATTTACTTCTTTCTGAAGTCCCCATTTCCAGAGACTCTCTCAACACCGTCGTACAGGGTCGCAGAGATGTAAGCTTCGTTGAGAAAGGATTTCCAGTCAAGCAATCACTTACAAGCTTTTCCAGGCCGTTCAGATTATTACAGGGGAAAACGACCGCCTACTAGTTATCTGTGGGCCATGTTCTCTACATGATCCTACCACGGCTGTCGAGTACGCAGGTCGGTTGAAGGCTCTGTCTGATAAATTGTCTGACGACCTCTGCATTATCATGAGAGCATACCTTGAAAAACCCCGCACTACCGTCGGATGGAAGGGATTGATCAATGACCCAGACCTCGATGAGTCATTCAAGATCAACAAGGGCCTTCGAATCAGCCGTCAGCTCTTCTGCGACCTCACAAACAACGGCATGCCAATCGCTACCGAAATGCTGGACACAATATCTCCTCAATTTCTTGCAGACCTCATCTCCCTGGGCGCAATTGGTGCGAGAACAACAGAGTCACAATTGCACCGGGAGCTCGCATCTGGTCTGTCTTTCCCAGTCGGCTTCAAGAATGGTACAGATGGAAGCTTGACAGTTGCAATCGATGCCATTGGCTCTGCTGCTGCCAAGCATCACTTCATGGGTGTCACTAAGCAGGGTCTAGCTGCTATTACAAGAACTAGTGGCAACGAGCACGGATTTATCATCCTTCGTGGAGGAACCAAGGGCACAAACTTTGACGCTGAGAATGTTAGGCTCACCAAGGAGACACTGCAGAAGAAAGGCCAAAAACAAGCTATCATGATCGACTGCTCGCATGGTGAGTCAATAAAGATAAATATTCTGAGCATGGCTAACATTGCAGGCAACTCAAATAAGGACCATCGGAACCAGCCAAAGGTGGCACAAGCCGTTGGTGAACAACTCCGTGCCGGTGAGACTTTTATTATCGGTGTCATGATCGAGTCAAATATCAACGAAGGCAACCAGAAGGTCCCAGCGGAGGGTCCATCTGGGCTCAAGAAGGGTGTCAGTATCACGGATGCCTGCATCAACTGGGAGTCAACGGTCGACGTCCTTGAGGGCCTTGCAGCAGCCGTTCGAGACCGCCGCAAGATCACCTCACCCTAACGCTAAGTGAGTGATGTGAAATTGAATGATTTATGTTTGATTTTTTCCTCATTTTGCGTGGCGTCGGGATTTTTTCTAGAGTTCTTATAGTTTCTCCAGAAAAAATCAGGGGCACTGATCAAAGATTGACCTCTTTCATATGATCCGATCAAACACAGTGCTTGTTGACTTTGTTTCACTTGATATTAAATTTATATGAGCCGTGCGCTGATCCGCATTGGCCGAAAGGCCAACTACAGTATTTTATCGACCTGGGCAGTAACCGTTAGTGACAAGCCCGATCAAATACTATCATATCCGGTCCGGAAATAGTAGGCCGCGCATCAATTAACAATGGCCAGGAAGAAATTTAAATAATGTAGTTACTGCAAGGATGCTTTTCTAAATATAGATACAAATATCTGGATTGGTCCTTGTGCTATGAAACCGATGTGATACTACTGGGTATGGAGGATATAAATGATGCACTTGAAAGAATTCAACTTCTGACAATCGATTTGAAGATTTTAATGTAACTACAACTCAAGCACCTACTCTGAGCGACTGCTTTACTCAGTGGTAGAAGACCGATAACCATGTTATCGTCCCTTTGGTCAACGCGAGAAGAAAGCGAGTGCTCAACACGTTCCAATATTGAAGCCAAAGGGCTGGCAAGCCTTGAGGATTTTGAAGTTGTTTTCCCAATGATCTGAAAAATACTCGGCGAAAAAAACACCTACACGGGACAAATATTCTATCTCCAAAAACATCAAGACTCGGGAAAATCGGCTTGTTCTCACTCGCAACTACGTCCTGATCTTAACATCCGCAGCGTCGGCGTTTTCTTTGAAGCCTCTACTCGCGAGTGAAAAGGGCTAGGCATCCGTACTTTTAGTATCCCGTGAGTGAGGAGATGTATCTACTCAGGTAAGTGAGCAAGAACAAGCTGAGTCACTGAAGAAGCTTTAAGTTCCAGGGCCCCGGAAAGAGGATAGCTGGTATGTCATCTTAATACACCTATCCTGAAACAACCATCAATGCCATACTATACTCACGGCCCGCTGCCTTTCAAAGCTGCGTCCTTCTAAAGCGTTGGGGAATTCTCGCCAGTGACTCCTTTCACGGCCCTCACGTTGACGTATCCCTCATGGGGAGACGCCCAGGTATAATCCTTCCACTCGCCCAGAATGTCCCAAATGCCTTTCGCCTTGTCGGCAACGACCTTCGATCTCCCAAGACTCCACTCCTTCTTCTCCTCTGCCACCTGCCTCCCAGCGATAGGCAGACCATCCATCACGCTATTCCAGACACGCACTGTCTCCTCCAATTCCTCTAGATTACTGACTCCAATCACAGAAACACCGATTCCCCCATAGCCACCTAGTGCTGCGCCTTGGCGAGACCAGTTGTCCAGCCCCCACCGAATACCCACAACCTCCAACCTCTCCCCAGTTTCCTCGACGAACTTTGCTGCTTGCAAGCATTTCGTCCGCAATTCCCGAGGCGCAGGATGAAAGTCGCCTTTTCCTCCAACCGGCACGCCAGCCTGGCGTATCAGGCCCATGCCTAGGATACTGGCATTGGGCACGCAGCTCACGCCCGCTCTTCTCAATCTCTCCAGTCCCAGAGTCTGCAACGTGGTATTCTGCAACGTGTAATTCGCATAGCTCATCACGGCATCCAGCGGCTCTCCGGTCTCCTTTAGCACCAACTCCGCCAATTCGCACAGCAGAGGGACGGGGTAACCTGAGATGCCAATATACTTTACCGTGCCATCTGCATCCCTTATGCGCCGCAGCTCCCTTATAGCGACGAGCACCTCTTCGGCCGTGACGAATTCCACATCGTGGCAGTAGACAACATCGAGATAAGAAGTATTCAAGCGCCGTAGAGAACGCTGGATCGAGTAGCGTATCCATTCGGGGCTGTAATCGAATTCCGCGGCGGCGATGCGCCCAACTTTCGTGATAATACGATAGCTGGATCGAGGGTGCTTCGCTTGGATTGAGGGCAGAATAAGAGCTTTCCCCAAGAGCTCCTCGGAGGGTCCGTAGTAGGGCGATGTGTCGAAGGCGCGGACGCCCAGATCGAGGGCGCGTTCGACAATCGCGGTGGTGGGGACGAGGGCGGCGGAGGCGTTGTAGAGGTTGTTGAATGTTGCTGTGCCGCAGATCAGAGGAGGGATAGTAGTCGAGAGGGGGGGTTGGGTTGGTGGCATTGTGAGTGAGGGCTGCGTGTACTTAATCTTCGAGTACGCCTCGATCCAAAGTATTCTCTCGGGGATTGCGTTAGGCGTGGGTTGCGTCTAACGATGTGTATCCACCGCGGTTCGTAACCTACAACATATATAGGAAAACAAGTGTAGGCAAGATCAAGTGGAATTTGAGCAGGAACTAAAACACGTTGAAGAAGAGTATGCTTGAAAGCTGCGACTCGGCCTGGGGCGCTGGGGGCTTCAGGATATTGGGCCATAAGTAGACGAAGATCAAGTAAGGCTAATAATGGAGAATTAGCGGTCTCCAGCTTGGATCTCAGCCAGCCTTTCCTCACGAGAAAGCGATTGTTTTGATGAACATGGCGTGCCTTGAGGTGGACGGGCGCGCCAGATATATTTTTCCTGGAATCTGTATTTTCACCGCATCGAGGACTTCTCGATTCGTTGGCACTCCGAACCGTGTCTCTCTTTTCCTTCGACATCTAGTCCTCCCAAACACCGAAGACAGAGAGTCCATAGTCAGGAATTCCTGCCAAGCCGGCTCCTGGGGTCGTCCTTATCAGACGCGGTCTACTTGTTTCATTTCGCCTGGCTTGCGTCGCGTAGTGCGCAAAGACTTAACAAAGTGGTCCTTTGCAATGGAGAACAACTCTTGCTTCCCGAGTCCAGATTACGGACTGTAACGACAGCGGCCAAGACCCTGTCGATGTAGTAGAGTGCTGCACTGGACAGTACCTAGAAGTAATTCGTACCTCGAAGACTGTTGGGCGTACGCATTTCAGCCATTGAAGTATCTCATCAGCCTATATCATCCCCTCGTGCCGTGGCTGGTGAAAGCGGACCGAAGGCCAAGGTAATAAATGCTTGAATCTCCATCTTTAAGCTCTCTTTTCGATGCGCTAATGAGGCAGAATTCCTGTCTAGGGGACGGGAAGTATGATACATGATAAAGTTCTCAGCTCGTAACAGTGCAAGACGTCAATGTCCTGCTTCCCACGGCTATGGTGTTTGTAATGCGCTGAGGGAGGATCTGGGCAAATCGAGATGCCCGGGTATTGTTTTCCAAGGAGTCTTCTATTTTAGTTACTGCGGGTAGGATATTACTTCGAATCGCAGCAGCTGCAACTGGGCCGTAAGTCATTGAGCACCAAGGCAAGGCCATTTGTTCGATTTCTGTAGTCCTTTTGGTGAACATTTAAGTACCTATACCTGACAATAGACGCTCAGAGCCACTTCTCGTGGACAGGATGTCCCCTTCGACCCACGCCATTCCAAACGGGGTGAAACTGTCACCTATATTACCGGTGCTGCTACGTAGTCTCCTGCAAGATTTTAAATATTTCTGGGGATGGAGCTGCAAGAACTAACATGAATTGTAAGAACAGGTCATGACACTGATAGCAGTCTGCGGGGAACTGGGTCAGCGGAAGTCCATGAATCTTCTACACTGGAACAGTATATCGATGCATCCCTCAATATCTCACAAGTACGGAGACCCGGCCTTGCGAATGCAATGCAAGGGCAAGATGGAACCTCGAGACAGCGATACTTGACTCCGCATAAGCCGCGGTACATCTCAGGAGCTCACTTGGGCAAGGACGGCGAGCTGGCGTTGGGAGAGTTTCGGTTGCAGAAGGGCTCAAAACCTGCAATATCGCAGCCTACCTGTCCATAGCCACTTAAACTCCAAAGGCCAGGCTAGAAATATTTTCTCTCTGGGTTCAAACGCGGGTAATCCTCAGCCAGCTATTTATATAATTCATGAACGGCAGAGATAATGGTTCGTGTCTATGACCTGACTGAGGAACTATAAGCTGATGGAACAGACATGCTGGTATCTAACCACTGGCCACCAGGACCCAG
This sequence comes from Diplocarpon mali, assembly GCA_024741835.1. Lineage (NCBI taxonomy): Eukaryota > Fungi > Ascomycota > Leotiomycetes > Helotiales > Drepanopezizaceae > Diplocarpon > Diplocarpon mali. The sequence goes on along the minus strand of JAENRP010000061.1, from coordinate 124,550 downwards.
AAATCGAGATCAGGAGGCATGCCAATGCTTGTTTCTATACAAGCTGAAGTCGATAGGTCCGAGAGACATTTTACTTCACTGGATATGAACCATCGTAGGAGTTTTAACATGAAACAGAAAGCATGAAATGGCAAAGCTGAGCTGAGCAGAATTAAGGTCTGAACCTAATTTCTAATATCATTGGTAGAATAGCATCTTGATGCAAGCAGGTTACTGCTAACGTAAATAACCATAGACAACTGTAGCCATATGTAAGTCGCAGTTTATTCTGCGAAAGTGAAGTCATCACCATGTATTCCTCGGCTTTGCGAGAATATTTGCAGTGCAGTAGCGACCATTTAAATGGAGCCAAGAGACATATTTCCTAAACTGAAATCGTCCACCGACTCGAACTACAAGATCCCCTTAGCAACACTGCTAGCCAGCCGACTCTAGCTAACGGGGCCTAAACCACTACTGTACACTAACTCAATTCGGTATCTATTATCAACAACACCACACGCCACCTTTTAAAGACATAATAATAGGATTACCAGATGACCACTGCCCAAGGCTGCCATAACCATCGCTTTCGCAGGTAACCAAAAATCTACAACCTCTAAATCAAAGTTTTTCTCCCCCCCAAAAAAGATCACACCTTATCTTCCTCTTCAAGACATTAAAGCGACTCGTGCGATCCCGCTCAGACGTTGAGCCAGCACAGGCACAAGAACCGAAGCGCATCTTCTCCACAGGGCCTTGGCGAGCACGCATCATCTCGTGGGTTCACATCTATCTACCTCAGCCACAATATCCCTCCTCTCCTATCCTTGATTCTGCCGCGGTGCTTATTCTTATCTATCTCAAATGTCCAGTTGATCCGGCATTACGGATCGTGAGCTTTCACTATGGGGAACAGCAGCACGAAAGAAGCTCGGTCTTTAGACTCAACTCCACCCAACGCCCTTCGACACCCTGATTCAGGCGGAGCAAGCGGGACATCTGCAGATAGATCGGCCCGTGAGTACTCATCACGCGGCAACAGAGGAAGCAGACCTGATCTCTCGTTTCTGGGAATTGGATCAAGCTCCCAAAATGACGTTCCTGAACGGCGAGAAACAAAGCAGGAGAGGGAGGCCAGGAAGTTGGAGAAGGAGAAAGTGGCCAGGATCAAAGAGAGAGAGAGGAGTTTGAAGGAAGAACACATCGATGGCGGTTTTCTGGTAACTATGGGTGTCTACACTGGGCCAGAGGACTTCAACAAAGTGATCGTCAGGCAGTTAATGGTATGTGTGGAAGAAGCTGCCTGTTTCTTTCCGTAAACACAAGCTGACCTCTGGCAGATCGAAAGACGGATGGCGCCGTTCTGGAGGGGCCTAGACGATTTCAAGGAAGAGTGGGCAGAACACCAATTGGTTGCTGCTGGTAGAGGTCTTCCTATTCCTGCTGCGGATGAGATACCCCCAGACGACCTCACAAGACCTCCCCCCCCCGAATCCTCCCACCCCTCGAAACGCAATCTTCATAACTTGATGCTTCCAATGTCGTCTCGGTCTCAATCAGCCGCTTCCGATGCTTCGGCCACTCTCTCTCCATCACATCCAGTATTCTCCAATGCTTCTCCTAGCCCGGCTGCTGCGTCAATAGCACCCGCCCATTCATCCTCACCGTTCCGACCTCGATCGAAGACTTCAGTTTCTGTCACGAATGCTTCGAAGACCATGTCTTCCTCTGAAATTTTGCCTCGAGAGATACAGCTCCAAAGAGACCCATACGTGAACGGGCAGGCGATCGAGGTCTACTTGTACAAAGATGCTACAGAGTGCCCGATCTGTTTCATGTACTATCCACCGTATTTGAACAAGACGCGTTGCTGCGATCAACCTATATGCTCCGAATGCTTCGTTCAAATCAAGAGACCTGATCCTCACCCCCCTGAGCACCACGATCCCTCGAATCCTGCTCCGCCGCCGGCGGAGGCAGACGTGGACCCGGAAGCTTTGGTGTCTGAACCTGCTTGCTGTCCATACTGCCAGCAACCTGACTTTGGAGTCACCTACGAAGCGCCACCCTTTCGAAGAGGGCTCTCATACGCCAATACAAACCAGAACTTGGGGAATGTGTCGTCGGAAATACCCTCATCTAGTTCAATTAACTCCGCGGGGGTCAACCCAGCACTCCTATCAGTTGCGCAGAAGAGAAGAACAACTTCGATATCAGCAAATGCTCCAACGGTCATAACAACAGATAAGGTACGGCCAGACTGGTCCATCAAATTACAGAACGCCAGGAATCACTTGGCACGACGGTCAGCAGCGGCAACTGCATTACATACCGCAGCCTACCTGATTGGTAATGGCAATACAGACCAAAGAAGCTTCGGATTCAGCGGCAGAAACCGTTTTGGCAGAAGCCATCGAAGTGAGAATAGTCCTGGGGTCAGCGGGACAGCGACACCCTCAGCAACAGCAAATGAACCCGGTCCTCGCAATGTTACCGACCATCTCAACCTTACGCGCAGAGAAGCTCAAGATTCTGAGGGAACTCGTAGCCGTCGAAGGATCGAGGACCTCGAAGAAATGATGATGATGGAAGCCATCAGACAAAGCTTGGCCGCTGAAGAAGAGAGAAAGAAGAAAACGGAGAAAGAAATTGCCAAGGAGGTAAAGAAAAAGGCCAAGGAAGATAAGAAGAGGGAAAAGAGAGAATCGAAGCGTGTTTACGGGAGTGGAGCCAGCTCGGCGAGCGGCAGTGCTTTGAGCTTATCCTTGCCAACTCTGGGAGTTGGCAGAAGAAGGGGTAACAGTAGTGCAAGTATGTTACAGAGAGAAGTCACTCTTGAGAATCTTGAAACCTCAGAACGAAAAGGGAAGGGTGTCGACCGTGGTACTGCGAAACCAGTTGGAGGTTCTGCTCCCATCGACTTTCAAAGGCCAGCAACCAGCTCAGGCTACGGAGCCCCTGGCGCAAGGCATCTGGATCACAGCACTCTTGCAGCTATTAATGATACTCATCAGCACCCTGCTTCCCCAATGGCCCCTGATAGATCTTCTCATCTCCGCCAAATGAGTAACGCGTCTAGTCCGGCCTCCTCCTTCGCTGAGTCGAACCCGGGCAGTATTCGCAACGAGCTCATTACACACGATTCCTCATCAACCATCGACTTACCTAGCGCACCCTGTGCTAATCTTGCCGCTCATCACGGCAACTCAGATGGAGGAGATGCCGGGACAGAATCACTCTTTAACTTCCAAAGCCTTGCAACTATGATTAGTTCAGATAGCAAGGAAGACAAAGAGGATGCCGCCAAGCATATCGAATATCTCAATGGAGAGGGCTCAAAGCAGAGTACTACGGAAGAGAACACATGGGCTCAAATGGAGGAAAGCGTTGCCACATTGAAAGTTGATTGTTCGACAACCGCCGCGAGTAACAAAGTGGAGGTGTCTGCTCATGAGCAGCGAAGCACGCCCGAAGTCCAAATTACACCAGAGACTCCTGCAGCAGCCAACCGCGACGAGGACGAGGATGGAAAGCAGTAAGGCGCGAATTGGAGCCCAGTCACTAGAGTAATCACAGTGATTGTCGCAGCTTTCTTCTCAGGCGGGGCCGGGACCTGTTAAAGAATATTACTCGAAGATTGATGGATTGAGAGGGATCATCTTGCATCCTTTATTTTGCTTTGGCGTTAAGGGGTCGCAAATCTGGTAGCGGGAGGGTGTCCCTAGGGATAAGCCGGCGTAAGGGGGGGCCTCGGGTAGTTTCTGCACCTACAACGCTTGGGCTAGTAGGTCCGGACTTGCGAAGTGTATAAATTAGGGATAGACTCAGCGGTATTCATCACTCCTCAATTGAGAACCATCACGACTCATGTCATATCAGAAACTGCTACTTGAAATTTCCAAAACCGGTGAAATTGACGCAAGGTGAAGTTGAGCTGATTATGACGCCGAGATCATCGCTGAAAATTACTTACTTGCTGTGAGATTTGTACCCAGGTTCCTTTGTCGGCTCTTGTGTAGATAGAATCCATATTTCCTGCTTATTCCCTTTGCCTTGGCGACCGTCAATATACAAACTACGCATCCAAACTGATCAGAATGAGCAGTCGCCATCGCTACATCTGGACAACACACCTGACTATTCGATATGTCGGGGAGAAATCTTCCTAGCATCGTTCGTCGCTCAGGAACGCAGCGCCTTGGCCCTCTATTTTTGATGAGCCAACAGCTTATCGAGCATGGACGTTCTATACGCAATGCCAAATGCATCCCTTTTCAAGAAACAAGACCGACGCCGATCTTTCAAGTCAACGATGCCGACGCAAACCGATACCTGTTTGTATCCCAGATGAATGCATCAGAGCTTCGCCCTATAGCCAATTAAAGGCTTGTCACCTCCCGACCGGCACGTAACTCTGGCTCTCTCCAATCCTCAAACCCTCGCCTCTCCTCCTCTCTACAATCTTTCTCACCCCGGCCCAGGCCAGAAGTCCCACGGTTCCAGCAATAAACGTCAACACCACAATCTGGTCTTTCGTGCTATCCCTTTGGAAGCACGTCGTCAAGACATCTTTCTCCTCGGCATCTTTGCAGATGGGCAGGCGCTGCGAAAGACAGAAGGCTTTATTGCAGGTTGCGCAGCTGACGGATGCCGCGCGGGGACTGTTTTTATTTGAGCTTGAGGAGGAATGGGTCGAGAGCGGGATGATGGTGCTATTTGTGAAGCATGTACATTTGCAGAAGGAGGGAGGAGCTATCGGTGTTAGACTTGAAACTGCTATATGGGCTTGAGGCATCGGGAGGGACGTTACAGGCTGCGATTGTTGATACGATGACCAGGAACAGAGCCAGGAAGATGTTGAGGCGTTGCATGGTTACTGAAAGAGCTCGCGACCTTGGGGATCGTATCAATTCTCGATGTTTATGATATGGGGAATATCCTCTCTTTATGTTCTAGCCCTTCGTATAATCCGGTCACATCATCCGGATTGCGTGCTGCATTGTGCTCTGCGGCATTTGCTGGAAAGCTGCAGAATGGTCGTCGATGATCTCGTCCTCAGCTGTTAGGAACAGCGCTAGCGGCATCTGGTCCGACATCCATCAAAAATTCCGCGAACATACTCCGGTTCAAGGTTCCCACATTGCCACCACCAAAATGCGTCGAATATCACGAATAGATCGGTCAATTTATGTGCTACTAACCCGATCGATTGCACCAAAAACTTCCTCATATCTCTGCTTAGCATGCAAGCATCACGCTTTACCTTTTTCAACAACCGCCATTCGGACAGCGCAAGAAAAGGCTTCCCTAACGGAGCAGCTGACAGAGAAGCTGCGCAGGAAAATATGGGGTACGGATAACCCACCTGGACAGAAAAACCCATATGGCGATGCGAGCGTATTCGACCGCATGAGGATGAGAAAAGAGGAGCAGAGGATAAAGGATGAAGAGGCTGCCAGGGCTCTCGTTGCCAAACATAAAGCTGGGTCTGTACCTCGAGCGAAAAAGCCTCCAGGCACCAAGCAGCCCACGAAGTACCAGCCGGCAAACACATGGGATGGCTTGGAATACGTGGGAGGTCCAGTACGGGATCCGCGAGATTGGGAAGGCGAGTACGAACTCGCTGCCTTCGCTCCGCGAAAGGTGGTTACAGACAGCGATAAGATAACCGCTAGTTTGCATAGAGCTATGGTGGAGATTTTCGCACTGCTGGAGGCTGGTGTGCCATTGAGCAACATTTCGAAGGATGCTCCTGGACCGGATCTAACGCTCGATGTTACGTTTGTGGATTCGCCTACGGGACCAATGCTGAAGTTTGCGGATTTTGCTCCTTCGCTTGAGGATATTGTTCAGTCTCTGGTGCCGGTAGCAAATAGGGATGCTGAGCAGAAGGACACTACAGAGTCTGAGGAGGACGTGACGGCTGATCGGTCTGAGGTCGACCCTCTGCATCCTGAGGTCGAGCCGGCTCCCGTCAATGAGACTGTTGAGAAAGCGAATCCCACCGAGAGCAAGGAGGATATTCCCGCGGATCATTCTGCAAAGGGTCCTTGGAAGACTAAACGTGTGAAAATTCTATATGAGGATATCATTGCGACTTGGGGTCCAACATGGCTCCAGGTGTCCCTTGAAAACCCAGATATCAAGTTCGCGGTAAGCACTTCCCACATTTGAGTCCTACGATCAGTGCTAAGTCTCTCTTAGGTCATGAAGCGCATGATGCAACTGACTGGCATTCGCATCCCGGACTCACAATTAAAGGCTAGAACTCCGCAACAAGTTCTCAGACACTTGATCGTACCTCCAAAGCCACGAAAGCTTGTGCATGCCCTCAAAGAAAAGGAGGAACTCATGACCCTTCCTAATGTTTCTATCTACAAAAAGAAACTTACGCAGGTGGACAAGCACAAGACTTTGGGCAGGTGGAAAGTAATTAAGCAGGAGCTGAAGCGCAGAGGTCTGCCTGCCTGTTAGATGAGGACTGCAATCCTGTATATTATGTATGAGGAACATGGACTGGGATCAGTATCTCGGCTGTAACAATTTGGAAGTGTGCTTTGGTTCTATGATTCGCCTGAACTCGAGGGAAGGATAATAAGCTTGATATGCTCGGGTTTGCTCATAACTGCACAGCCATGTTGTATAATCAATACCTCACGAAACTTCGCGCTTCAACCTCCTCAAGCTCGCCTGCTAGCACCAAGTAGACTCGACTTTTGCCAAATTCCCAAATCTAGGCGAACGACTAGCTAAGCGAGGTCTGTTTTGGTGCAGATTTAGGTCGGCCAGGAGCTGGTCTTGACTTCCCATGTACAAGAGGCGTTTGATAGAGACAGATTTGATTGAGCAAGCAGCTGATTGCTTGCTGCTGGGGCAGTCATACAGAAATACGCTCTCTCTTATTTGTCTTAGGAGGGAGGCCAGATTTGCTGAATCATCCACTCACTTTTGAAGATAGCAAATAATAAGAATGTATCACGACTCTATGCTTGTCCACCCCCCAGCCATACACAACCCTGAACTCTTCACCTTTGAAGCCATTATTTATAAGATGCACGAGCGTTAATAGCTGCGTGCACTCAGAGCTGAGATACAACTCCAGTCATCTCTAAACCAGAGTCCAACACCAAACCAACTCCATGCCTCCACAACCTGATAACATAGGTCTCGCCAGCACCAGCCATAGACCAGCATGTCTTCCACCTCCCTATGACTCACTTCAGAACCAAAGCTGGGAGGTCGTAGCGATCGCCGAATCATCACCTCGGGAGCCTTCTGAAACCCGGACAAAGCACCGAGAGGAGTCGACCCTGGTATCTAGGTTGAGGAGACTCATGGAGAAAGGTGCAGGGGCAAAGGTCCTGGAGATTGGTGTTGAAACCCTCCAAACGAACAGGCCTTCCTTGATAGACCGCTTTAACGCGTTGTGGAACGCGACTTCTTGCGACCCGTTACCTGCATCTCGGTCGCGCTTTCACGACAGGTCTTCGGCAGGCATATGCTCGCGGGAGCCAAAGATCGCGTTTGAGTGTCGCGGGTGTTGTAACCTAGGGGATTCCAGTGGGGAGGTGCGGCATGATGGAGATGTGTGTCGGCTCCCTGTGAACGGCTTTGGGTCGCCAACTCTCTTGGAGCTGAGGAGTGAGCCTGGGGGTGGGTCCTTGCATCCACTTTCTGGACAGATGATCCAGCGAGGTGTGTTTGTGCATGAGAGGGCAAGTGGTTTGGTAGCACCTTTGACCGCTGTCACTCCTGCCAAGTCCAAGATAATAAAGACGAAGAACCAGAGACAAGAGAATAAGCAGAGTCACCCAGAGAAAGAAGAGAGCAGCTGGCGTGACTCCTGTATTAAGAAAAATAAGGAGGCTGAAACCCAAGGAGAGGTAAACTTGGGCTGTGTCCAAGGTTTGTCGTTCATTGGTCTGAGCTCAGAGGAGAGCCTGGTGAATATCACCGTCTCCAGTAGTGCTGTCTTGTCTCCACAACTTGAAGACCACATGGCTGTCACCGTGCAGTTGCGAGAAGAGAACAAATTAGATATGTTCATGTCTGATATTGTCGATATAGATACCATTGCCAAGAATAACAAGGGTCCCGGCAGAAGCAAATCACGAAATCAAGATGGAGTTCCACAAAGCTTGTCACAGGCCATGGACTTGTCAAAAGAGATTCTCCCAGAGTTGGATGTATGTGGAGCTCTCAGATTAGAAGGGAAAGGACCGCAGGGAGGGCAGATTCCAGGGACCCTGAGAGCAGAACCTGTTGCGGAGGATGGGTTCTTTGACGTTGAACTTCCAACAGAAGAGAAAATGCCTGTTGTTGTAGTTTGCAGTCGAGTTCGGTACCTCGGATTGGCCCTCCGAGAGGCAATGGACATGCCTCTTCTCAAAATGCCCCATCATCACCAAAGGTCGAAGAGAAATATTAGCGTCGGAGACTCCGAGTCCGAGGTCGAATCGTACAAAACCGCCCGCTCCTCCGATTCGCTTGCAGAGAACGTCGGTATCATTGATATTGATGAATACATGGCATCGCCAGCCTCACCCACATTATCATTCGGCAGAGCTCGCTCGTTCTTAACTGATAGCTGCCCAGCCGTGCTCATCGGAAGACCTTCGTCCACAATCAGCGTAGCAGATATGGTCGAATCAAGTTTGTCGGGTTCAGTCAAAAAGCTCAATCATGCCGCCGACTTCAATAGCTCGTACCTCAGCACTCCCAGCAAGCAAAGAGGCCATAGCCAACACCGAGGTAGCAAAGACGGACATCCTAATGTGTCCCAGACATCGTATCCCGCTCTTGACACTTCTGCTACTTCTCCGGAGTTTACTTTCCATCAAATGATCACAGCCAGCTAGTATGCAGCTCCCTGGTATCATGATGACATAGCTAACTCTTTCAAAAGCGAAAGCAGCGATAGGCTTGGGGTCAGGTGCCTCTGAGTGCGCGGAATTTCCGTAGTCGTCCAAGGACTTTGCACTGCGGAGTGTTTGGCTCTGCTCCTACTGTCCATTATCTGGCAGTGTTGGATATTCCCCTGCACATCATAGCAGTGGTTCTTGAAGATCGCCACGAAAGAATATCACGGAGCATGTGTAACAAGGACTTGTGTAAAATCTCCTCAAGGTCAACAACGGCGGCAAGGTGAAATACAAAGAATGTATCCAAACAAGGGAGTGAATAGGCAAGAAAACAAGCGCCGCTACGGATACGAGATAGAAGCCGAGTCAGATATCCGCTGGGAGTTCAGTGGTATGAATCAGTGCAGAGTCTCTCTGCTCATCCCGTGCATCAAATTCAGGGTCCAATTTCAACTATTTCTTGCAAAATATCCAAAGGAGTGATGACCAGATATGAAATGCGTGACACTAGTAAACATGGCTATTCGCTTCCGAAGTCTGGATCTCCATATCTTCGTTGTCAAGTCAAGCTGGCGGTCAGACCCAAAGCCGATTCCTCTCCACTAATGATAATGATAATAGTCATTTTCGTCCAACGGTAGTAGGCTGGAAGCCTATCACCTAAGCCTCCCGAAGGGCATAGGGACGTGTCTAGCTAGGGTCTCATCTGTATATACAGTGCCTTTAATAGACAATTTTCAGCTCTAATAAGCGCTATAGCTTTAGCCGTTCTTCTTCGCCGATCCCTTATATATAGGATAGTGCGCTAGTGTGTTTCGAGATAGGTAGGTTTTACTAGTATATATTCATAGTACAGAGTTATATAAATATAAGCCGAAGCTGTATTCTATATTGCGTAATAGCAAAGAGATATTCCAGCCTAGTAGTAGTAATAGAGGAAAAGGAAGAGAATGTTTTTAGTATTATTATTATTATTATATTTGTACAATTGTATAAAGTGAGAAAGCCCTTAAATGCTATAAAGTAATATAAGAAAAAGTTCCCTTAAGATAGCACTACGCTATCCTAAAGAAGGTCTGAAAACCCTAAAGGGGATTGTTACCCTCTTAGGCAGATTTTAAAGTAGAACTCTATAAGGTCTAAGTACTAGACAAAGTACTTCGGGTTTCTAAGTAGAGTCCTTAAGTACTCCTTTGCATCCTTTTTATTATAGCCGATCGGTACTAGTAGCTTTATAGGCCAGTGTTTATAAAGCCTCTAGGCCTTCTCGCATATCACTAACTATTCTAGTGATTTGTTTATACAGCAGGAGCACCTTAAGTTAGCATCTGCGTATTTGAACTTCAAGTAATACTACGCAAAGTCCCTATAAGAGGTCTTTATCGCAAGGATCTGCTATAGTATCAATTAAGGGAGATCAAGAGTCTCCTATAGTCTGATATTGTATAGGAGTCCCTAGCGTCTATAATAGGGTGAAAGGGTCTTTTCTTAAACTGTCTACTAGCTATTAAGAGCCTCCTCTCGAAGTTCTCAATAGGTAGACCTAATGCCACTTACTATAGGCTAGGATACCTAGCCAAAGTCCTATAACTTACGAGAGCCGAAGTCCGCTAGAAGATCCGCGGCCTTGTTTCCTTCAATGCCTATATAGCCTAAAGACTAACGGATAGATATATCGTAGACTTCTATAGCGTCTTAATATATATAGAAAGCCTATTATAATAAGGTTAAAGCGTTACTATATAAGCATTAGATCACTAAAGTACTATTAATATACTACTAGATCTTTTTATAGCATAGAGCTAGGTCCTATAAGACTCTCTGCAATCCTTTCCAAGCGCTAATTGCCTTTGCATCAAAGACGTATAATATAGTATTAATAGCTCTTAAGCTAAAGTGTACCTGCTTTCTAGTAAGGTACACTACGTAGCTATAGCTAACAAACTTAACCCTATAGTCGTATCTTTCAAAGCCGTCTAAGAATACTATAACAATATCTAATAGAAGTTTAGCCTACCACCTTTTAAATGCTATAGCAGCTCTTTCTTTATCTAATCCCTTTATAGGATCTGTTTAATACCCTAGCGAGAAGTGTAGCATACGGAACTTCTATCTTAGAGCCGCTGGAATAATCTACCTTAAATATTATACCTTAGTCTAAAGCACTTGCGGTCTTTTAGCGTGCTTGCCCTTAGCGATTGTAAGTAATTAAATCCTTTATACTAAAGGGTATCGTTCGTCGACTATTTAAAGCTGTATTATAAGGCAGAGCTTAGCTTCTTCTAAAGCAGCTTCTACTAATAGGACTGCTGCGTCCTTAAAGAGAGCGACATTTAGTATAGTCCTTTAAGTGGGTAAGACTCCTCTTAGCGTAATCGTAAGCGCCTTCTTAACTGTCTTAATATATTCGCCGACCTTAGTGCTAATTAGCCTATCCTAATCCGCTCTATTCTCTGCTAATAGCTTTTTCCTCCTATTATACCAAGCTTTAGTACTATATAGTAATAAGGGGAGGATATAGGTTATAACGGCCTTATAGAGAGCTGAGGCCGAGGGACTGTGTTTTATATTAGCGAGATTGCATAGGTAATATGCGACCTGTCTTACCTTTGCTACCTGCTCGTTTACGTATCGCTTGAACTTAAGCTTCCTATTAAACTAGACTCTAAGCTAATAGAGGGTAGGAACTTCCCTTTCCTTTTCTAATATTATAATTAGGTTAATTGTTAAGTTAGGGTTGACTTCGTATATAGGCTATAGCATACCCTATTTATTAGACAAATGTATTATCTCAAGTTTCTCTAGTGCAAAGAAGACCTTATTATTATTGCCTTATTGCAGAATCGTCCTAATGTCCCTTGCAAGCAGTTATACGTTCTATATTGCTAATAGGGAGGCGTAGTATAAGGCGATATCGTCGGCGTAACTGAATATAAGTAAGGGGTCTATTAGAAGGAGCTCTGCCAAATATAGCATATAAAGCATTAAGGAGAGAGGGGATCCTTAAGGTATGCTGCAGTTAATAGTATAATAGTCTATAGTCTCGGATTCAAGCCTGACTTATACTTTCCGATCTATAAAGAAGCTCTATACTAGCTGGATAAGGTTAAGTGGCTAGCCCTATTCCATTATCCTCTTTAGTAGGCGCCGTTTGAAGAGGGCATTAAAGGCCCTTTAAACGTCTATAGTAATTAAAGTGACCTCTTACCCTTTTACTAAGTAGTATTCCGCATTATAAGTAAAGCAGGCCACTAGGTCTATTGCTAACCGCTTAAGAAGGGCGCCTTTATATTAAAGGCTTAGAGTCTTATAAGTAAGAGCCGTCTATAATATCCAGCTAGCGATAACCCTTTTGAGTCCCTTAGAGACGCAAGAGAGCAAGGCGATCGGCCTTTACGATCAAGGCAATTCTTTATCCTTTTTACCGACCTTTAGTAGTATAGCGACCTTGGTATACTTCTAAGAGCTAAGGAAGTAACTAAAAGCTATATAAGCGCTGAAGAGAGCGTATATAAGGCCTCGGATATGACTCCAGCAGGCCTTAAGCAGCTGTACCATAACCTCGTCTATGCTTAAGGAGGTACTAAAGACCCCTATTATATGCCTTTTAACCTCTTCGATCGATATAGTATTATCCTAAGGCAAGCTAGCAGTGCCTGTCTATTATATAAGTGGATCTTCTGATAAGTTATCCTTTAAGCTAAATCTATCTAATACCTTAGTATGCAAAGCCTTAGCCTTTTCTAGTATATCCTTTACTATTTGTCCCCTAATATTCAAAGGTAGGGCCTTAATGTTTAGGACTATCTTATACTAAGCGACGACCTTATATAAAGCCATATTATTATAGACGTTATTTAAAACCGACTTCTAGTACTCGGCCTTAGCTTTCCGCACCTCCTTATAAAAGTGCCTAGTCTTATCTATAGCTCCTCTGCTAGTGCCGAAGCTCTCTAATTGTATAAGTAAGAGCAAGTATTCCCGCCTGGTATTCTGCACTTCTTCTATCTACTATAGAGCTGACTTAGCCGTATCCTAGTTAAGCTTGCCTACTATCTTAATAGTAGTATAAAAGACCGAGCTAAGAGCTTCCGCTAGAATATCTATCTATACAATTAAGGTAATGCTCTAAAGGTCTAGTAGTTACTATATTCCAGCTTCCACTAGGCTTAAGAATCGTAGGAGCTATACCTTAAGGACCTAGTACCTAAATTGCTCTAAAGGTACGTTACCCTAGCTAAGGATAATCGAGACTTGCGTTCTATAGTCAAAGCCGCAAGAGAGTTCTAATATAATAGTTATGCTCGCCTTAGGAATGTTTAAGAAAGTTAAATCCAGTACGTATCTATAGTCTTAAGTTGCTACGCTAGGTTCCCTAATAAAGTCTATCTAGCTATATCTAAACCACTCCGCTAGCTCCGCTCCCCTTAAGAAGGGGGCTATCCTTAGCTTAAAGGTATTATACTATACGTTAAAGTCTCCTCCTATTAGATATTTCTCTAGCGGAATTAATATAGTAATATAATCTATCACCTTATTCGTAAGTGGTTATTAGTATATATTAAGTATAGCGTAGCCGTTAATATCAAGCTAAAGGAGGTCTCGGCTCTAGAGTGGCCGTTACTATTAGATCTTAAGGGAGGCCCCCTTGCAAACGTACGTAAGTACTTAAGGCCTATCTGCGGTACTATTCCAACTATCCATAGGTATAAATAACTAGTATTTAAGGTATGTTTTTATTATAGTATTCCTATTTGTCTAAGGCTCTTAAATATATATAATATCAATTCTCTATTTGTAAGCTATACTAAGGAGCGTATTATAGCCTAAGCCTTTGCCTATATTCGCCTAATAGACCGTAAGGTCCTTAGGCTTAGTATTGCGGCTAAAACTGCAGTGCCTATATTAGTTTCTTAATATTAGCTAGTTCCGGCCTCCATTTGTAAATCGCCTTCCTCGTTTAAGCTAATGCTTTATTATAATAGGTAAAGGAGGTTAAGGTTTTTCCTAGCTCCACTTTATCAGATAGGCCTACCTACTATCTGCATAAGCTGCGCTACTTGTATAGGCGTATAATCGACTTCTATAGCGTTCTTAAGGGTTAATGCTACTATAGAGCCCTGATTCTCAAAGGCTAGGATCAGACTAGCCCTCTTTCTCTTTAGTACCGCAGCTCAGTTATCCTAAGTATTAAAGCTCCTTATAAACGACCTTTGCAAGCTTACTTCAAACGCTACTTATTAAGCTATCGCATCTTAGAAGAGCCTATCACCAGCCTTCCTAATAATGCTAATCTTGTTCTAAGTAAGCTTAATAATCTTCCTATTCTTCTAAGAAGGGGCTGCTAAGCAGTTCTAATAGTCGGCAAAGAAGGGGCTATAGCAGTTCGCATACTTTGCCTAGTATTAGTACTCCCTTCCTATAGGACCCTTATATTAGTCATTCCGTCTTCTATAGTATCTGCATCTGCTATATCTTATATAGTATCGTAGGTTATAGTACCCTTAGTAGCCTAGGTTATACTAGGTGATTAGGGTCTTTTTAATAATAGGGCGAGCCTACTCGCTAGCTCTAAAGAGTCTGAAAGGTTATACTAGGTCCTTAAAGGAGATAATCTAAATAATGCAATAAGTGCTTATATTTATACTATATTATAAGGGTCGGCAGCTGATTAGGTATCGCCCTATTTAAGAGTAGGCCTCTATTGCTACTTCCTCTTAAGTAAGCTTAATAAGTTGTCTAAAGACGTCTTATATATAGAATGGAACTCCTTGCACTATATAGGTATACTAGACCTTAAGGAGGCGGACGATCTTACTATATATAATTCAGAGTAGAATCTCCTTATTCTCTTATATTATAAGCTTATCTTATATCGATATATTAGCTAGGTATAAGGCCTAGCCTTGCGCCGTCTCCGTAACTTAAGGTAGCTCTATTATAAGGAGGCCCGGAATTTGCTTGCAAATCTCCTTGCGAATTGCATAAGGCTCCTATCGAGTTTTGCAGAATAAAGGTTGAATTCCGATAAGGATCCTCTTATCTTATTATAAAGAGGCCATACTAGTCCTAAAGGAGCAAAGTAAGACCCTGCTAGTAGAACTTTGTCTAAAAGAGGAGACTTTGGCCTTTGCTGCAAAAGGCTTAGCAGCTCCCGAGTTTTTTAAGGTATTTAGGTCCCCTTATACTTTATTAGCCCAGGTGATTAAGGAAGGAGGAGAGGGTCGAGTTATTAATGCTATTATAAGAGGCGAGATTAAAGGTCGTTTAAAAGGGATAAAGTCATTTGTAGTAGCGTAGTTGGCCGCTATAAGGTATATAATAAAAGAATCCCGCACCTTCTATACAAATTCGTAGAAGTCAGGCTACTTTTTAAGCGAGTCCACGTACCTATCGATAGCTTTCGCAGTGCTATTTAGCACCTCTTAGCGCAGCTGGGCGGTATGCTCGTAAGCCTCAAATTGCGCAGCAATTGTTACTTAGGCAGAGTTATTCTTAAGCGCATTCTTACTAAAGGAGAGATAAGAAGGAGCTATTATATTAGCTATCTAGATTTGCTATCTCTTTGCAATACGCAGGTTAGTTAAGGAGGAGGGTTATTACAGACGCGTAAAATCCGCTATTCGAACCCTAGAAATCGAGTTTCTAAGAGTTAAGGGCGCCATCTGGCCTAAAGACACTAGAAAAATTGGTGCAGCTATATTAGAAGGGTTCCTAATTACTTTCCAATAGTCGGGTGCCTTTTTAAGGGCGTGGTTATGAAGTTATTAAACCTTTGGGTCAGTTTAGAAAAATGATATTCGGTATTCCTCTCCACTAAGGGCTCGTGGCTGCGGGCTCATGGACACAGTAGTGGCGTGACGCCCAAGCTGAGCCGTGACGCTATATTCTGTAATGCAGAACTGGCAAAAAAAGGCCAGGATCATGTTGAGGGAATAATTGTAGTTGAAAAAAGAACAAAAACTTAGGGACGTAATCCATCTTTCCAAAAACATGATATCCACCTGGTGATAATGAGATAAGGTACCGGCGCTGTAGACCATCGAAGTATGTCGGATGCTGCCGTTGCCCTGTCCACTATCGATAGTTACGATAGGCCGAAGTCAACAAAAATGCCCCCAAGCTGCATGTTTCGCACCACACCACTGCAATCCAAAAAAAGCTCCATCCCACCTGCATAATACTAGCCTCTTACAAAGACACGGGTATCTAGAAGTCGTATTCGAGGCAGGCCGATCGCTGTTTGGCCGGTGCCCGGACTTGCGCAAAATCGTCAATTGAGGAGGCTGGCCGGCCACACCAATATCAACCACCTATTTTCTAAGTCCCCCGGTTCTCATTTTATCTCCCATTCCGCACAACCATTCCAGAGTGTCCTTCTAATTCTGTCTAACTCTAGACATCTTACGTATCGCTCGAAAGTCCTTGGTCAATAGGCCCGAGGATACTGTCGTTTGCTTGCACACTTCGGGGCTTCGCTCTGGGCGCTTTCTGAACACACCGCCAGCAACTATCAACGCTGCGAGTAGGCGATCTCGCTATCTACTCGGCGAAGAGAAGCTCTCTCAAATCACTTCGCGCTGGCTTATTCGACATAATGCGACCCTCCCAGATTCCCCCGAGTCTTGTCTCGCTTCTCTTCGTGGTCCTTGCGCAAACACACATCGCCGACGCGGGGCCGTATCCCAAGGACGACTTACACGATGTCGGTTACGCATTCCTGCGACCAAGAGAATGCGTCTCATACTGCGGAGCTGATAACCAGTACTGCTGTACACACGGCCAGGGCTGTTTCACGAATGCCGGCGTAGCAGGCTGTACAGCGACCGCGGCTGATGTAGCTGGGGCTGGGGCTGGAGGTGGATATGGAGTCTACACGACAACATGGACAGAGACAGACCTGGTCACAAAAACTGCCACAATCAGTTACGCGGTTGAGACAACTGCCGCTTGGGTAGCTCCCATCGCAACAGATGTGCCAGCTATTTGCACGCCCAGCTTGGGCCAATCTTCTTGCGGGAAAATCTGCTGCGCTTCTGACCAAAGATGCGCTCCCGAGGGCAATACCTGCACGGCGTACTCTTCCGCATATCTCGCAGTCCCGACATATTCTTCGCCGCTTCGGCCTACCAGCGGGGCAATTTCGACTATAACCTCAATCACCTCGGCAACCACGACTGTGCCTTTCCAAGCTCCCGCCACTGCGAGCGGAAGCGCTTTTCCAATCACACAGAAAGACGACGATGATGGGCTGAGTGCTGGAGCCATCGCCGGCATCGTTGTCGGAGTCGTTGCCGGCGTCATTCTCCTACTCCTGATCTGCTTCTGCTGCATCGTCAAAACCGGATTCGACGGCGTGCTCGCAATCTTCGGCCTTGGGAAGAAGAAGAGCAGATCGACGGAAAGAATCAAAGTTGAGGAGCGGTACTCTCGATATGGCAGCGGTACCGCATCGCGTCGTGATGCTCACGCCGGCTGGTTTGGAGGCTCAAGGCCAGCTAAAGTCACAGAGAAGAGAAAGAAGGATAGTGGTCTCGGCGGACTGGGTATGGTTGGCGCAGGACTTCTTGGCTTGGCGGCCATTTTGGGATTGAAGAGGAAACATGACAGGAAGACGCGGTCGACCGTCACCAGGTCTGACATTTCTAGTACATACTACACCGATTCCTACACAGGTACCTACACAGGCACCAGCGCAAGTAAGTAACCGTGCTCCTCGGAAGCGAATAGCCTAACAGTTTCCCAGGTAGTGCAAGTTCAGACCGGCGAACAAGAGAATCAAGGGGAACCCGTCATACTCGCCGGTAAACCTGTGCGATGAGCATTGACTGGGTATTCTGCATTGCATTCGGAGCGAAACGGGGCGTTTACGGATGGTTCGAATCTTTTTCAGAAATGGAAAGGAGACTGTGAATAACGAGGCTAAAATGTGCATACGAACTCTTTGTTAGAGACGAAGGCATGAAACTGAGGATGAGATGGGATGCTATGTAATATCTGTTAGCATTGTAAAATAGCTGGCACGCTTGGATTTGGGAATCAGAGGTCGATATACAATACATTGTCTCGAAACATCTTTTGCTCACGCCCTTACAAAATTGTCAAATAAAATGTAGTCTTGCACTTGCAAAATGTTTCCAGTATCATGTACAGAATTGGCGCCTTCGTCATGGCTGCCCCGAGGTAAAGAGCCATCACTTTCCTTCATTCAAAAACACTCCAATATCTGTACGCATGCGCTTGAACGTAAGGTATATCAGACATGGTGGATTGGTTTGTTGATTCGCAAGATTTTCATTCCCTGCACCCTGCTACCAACATGCAAAGTAAACCTTATGCACCCCCATAAACGTCAGGTACGTAAGAAATAATTGCCCCACGCAGCCCATTTATGCTGCATCCTCAATGTTGCCCTTCTCCGATACGTACAGACCATCCAAGAACTAATCCAGTCAGCCAAGAATCCTAAGAACGAATATACCATTCTCGATAATCCAATAATTTTGTGGGTTACGATCAGAAATTAGGCGCAATTTGGGGCGTCCATACCTTCCGAATATCCTTGTTACGAACTCTGCAGATTTGTTGGATATCGGCCGCACTTTGTGAGACACCCTCGAGAGAGTTACCAAACAGCTCCAGTTGATCCTTTTGGTTCTTTGATGGCTCGACCTCGACACCTGGTTGCATGACGACTCTGCGCACAATTTTCTCACCGATGAAGTTTCTGATTCACCGTCAGCACTTGGCTCCTCCCGCATTCATATTTCCACAATCTGCGCCAAACCCTTATCTCCCCACGTCGCTCCAACCCCAGGTAGAATTCCACGTACCGGATCTCGACCTCGTACAGACCAGTCTCTCCGTTCTTGTCCACGTTGACGTTGATGGGGAAATGTGCGTAAACGTATCTCATCTTATACTTGAAGCCCTTGGTGACACCAATGATCAAGTTGTTGATGAGAGTGCGGACTGTGCGGAGGGTAGCGACATTCTTTCGGGCACCGTGGTGTAGCTCGATACCGATGACATCCTTTTTTGGGTGGGAGAAGTTGACGGCCAAGTGGTTGAGGTTCTTCGTGAGCTTGCCTGTAATTTCTCAATTAGACCCCGATTTCCCTCAATATATATTTGCAGCTTTCGGAGCGTACCTCTTGGTCCTTCAACCGTGACAAGTCGGGACTTGATGCTGACTTTGACTGTTCAAAAGGAGGCTTGTTAGTGATCGCTTTTCCAATGCGCCATCTCCCAGGCCTTATCTCCATCTTGAAGTTCGCGCAGTGCTTTTCGAGCGGCCTGTCCGCACTATCTGGAAGAATTTGCACTCACCACCCTCGGGGACGGTCAAGGTCTCTTCGGAATGAATGTACTTCATTTTGACCAGGGTGTTGTCGGAACTGCAGGGAGAATCAAAGTCGTTGATAAATATCTCGATCAATTCTGGCTTTCGGCTTGTGGGCTCTTGAAATCGCTTATTTGGATCACGTGAGCAATATAGCGCACATCCGGCTACTTACTCCAGCCACTCCTACAGTAAAGCAAAGGACAGTCAACACCCAAAGAAACCATTGCCTATGATACTCAGGCTTGCCACGAGTTCTCATCTCAATTTAGAAAGACTAGAACTCGAGCTCTTACTATCACAGTCGCTAGATCACTTTGAAATTTTTAATATCTCGATACTAATTACCAATGCATCGAAATGAAGTTTTACGATGCTCAAATTCGATAGGCGCTCCCTCAACACATAATACAATTCATGTTGAGATATAGGTAGTCATCAGCTGAGAACATATAATCGAGCTTAGCTGAATTGTATGTTACATTACTTCATAGAAAGCTATCGCTTCTTCTTCCTCTTCTTCTTTTTGATATTGGCTATTACAAGTACCCTCACTCGTAAGGATCTTCCAAACAATGCTATTAGAAGCGTCCCTTTCTTCAGACGTTTCTCTCGGCGTAGCTCTTCACCATTCCCTCTAGGCTAGGCTCATACTCCACCAATGAAACTCTGCCCGATGCCTCCTCCAAAACTGTATTGGCTTGAACAAACACCTTTCTTGGTTGCTTGTTCCTTAGGACTTCATTTCTGATAGTCTCCCCCCAAAACTTGGGTTCTACATCAGTCATCTGAGCATACAGCTCGATTCCAGCCTCTCGATCAGCTGTTGACTTGTAGATGTGAAGCTTCTGGAGGTAAGTTTCAATAGCCTTACGTCCGACAGTCGTAATTTTGCTTCGGTCAAGCTTGATTGTGAGATCCGAGAGATCCTCATTCTTGTAGTCAAGCTTGCAAAATTCGTCTGGTGCACCTAGGAAGCACTTCAATATACTGAAGCGGGCCTGAGAATGTGCCTATGAATGAAGTCAGCATTTACTTGTTAGGCAGAGAATGAACTCGAAGCTACCTGTCCCCATTTTCTAGATGCAGGATCCCACATTTCGAGAGATGCTACCCCTGCACGCGCCATGGAGAGATATGCTGCATAGAGAACATCGCCCGCCTCGCCGTCCATGTTAGGTGTACCGTCGCCAAACCCAAAGATCTTGAGAATTGCAAAATCACAGCTCAACGCCATGGCAACACATTCGGCACGGCACTCTTCGTAACTAGAAGCACAACTACCAAAGACGGATCCCCAGGTCTGGCCAGGCCTGTAGTAAGTCGTGACAGGCTTTTTGGTAATTGGGCTGATGGGAGGGTTCTTCGGGTCGAAGTTGAACTTTCCGGGCTCGGTTTCCTGAAGCAATTTGCCGGTACCGTGACCCAGCAATTCATGTATACCAACTTGAACCTCGAAGGCTGCATCACGATACTTCTGGTAAATAGCAAGGTCGGCCTCTGAGATAAAAGGGATTTTTTCATTGGGTGCTTTAGCGCTGAGGACATTGCCCAAGCTGACGTTCTTGAAACCTTCTGATTGGCGAATATCATCGTAATTAGGCTGTTGGTGAAGTGAGCAAATATAAAGATGTGATGGGGATATTGACAAGAGCACAAATAAATCGCATTTAAAAAATTTGAACTGACGATATTAATCCCTGCAGGAATTCCACTCCCAGCGAACGATAAAACCTCCAGACTAGTGAAGTCGGGGCTCAAGAACTTGTCCTTCTCGAACTCTACAGACCATGGAAGCTTGGGAATCATTGCTTGCGCCGCATCAACAAGAGAACCAAAAGCTCTTGTCCGCTCCAGATTGACAGTTGCGGCAAAGCCTAATAATTGATTAGTGACATTCTGATCGCGTCATCTTCATAACATACCTTCCCATTCTCCACGAACTCCATGGGGATCTCTATAAGTCTCAACAAAGCCAATATTCGATTCTACCATAGGTCCTTTGTCTCTGATCCAGAAGCGCTGAGAATCTTTAAATGCCTGAAGAGAGCCTTCCTCGAAGGATTTTGCATAAGCAAGCTGCATTTTCTTCTGGTTATCGTTAGCAGCATTTTCAGCTGCCTTCTTGTGGTATGCAGCAATGAGCGCCATCTCTTTCGAGTGATCACCGTACACCAGCTTCAATTTTTTACCCTTCAACAACCCACTATCGATATTAAACTCGGACGTTTTACCAACATCTCCACCGGATTCTGGAACTTGGGTAATTGCAGACGCAATCAACAAGTCAAAGTTACCATCTGAGTTCTTTCTGAGTCGTGTGTTTTCCTAGACAGTCATCACTTAATGCCCAAGAGATGTTAAACATCGAAATTTACCACAAGAAGCCCGATCTTTTCCAGGAAGTCGGAAACAGCACCAATGTCCGCCTTAGTAATCCCCTTCGACTCAGGGTAGTAAGTTGTCATGTGGCCCTCATCCAAGTAGCTGGGATTGGTCAGTAGAATTCCACCAGGTTGTCCACAGGACTAACCCCAAATGCATGATTCCAGTGGTATTGCTAGAGAAAATAGCACCACTTGTCGCCTTGTAGTGCTCTGCAGCCTTCGGGTATACGGCAGCTAAAGCATCGAACGCCTTCTCGCTACATCTTGGGACAAACTTAGCATCCCCAAAGCCCTTGTAGTTACCACAATTCCCTAAGAACTGGGTAGCATATTCAAGGAACTGCTGCAATTCTTCAGCAGAGATGCCAGCTTTTTCTTGCAATCCTTTCCAATCGCCACTCGAAGCCTTGTATAATTCAATTATAAAGTCGAAGATGCTTTCGGATTCGGGGGAGACCTGACGCAAGGTAATGCGAGTTCCTGTGAAGGCAGCTCTGGGTTGAAGTGAGCTTTTTTATATACAGCAGTGACTGCTGCAAAGTTGAGGGCATACAAGCCGCCACAATGGTTTGTACAGCCGGGATTATCTGCCATACCTGCTTATAAAGTGTGCATAGCGGGCTTGTTGATCGGTGAGTGCATCAAAGTGCTTCTTAATTTCGAGGTTGACAGTACTTGGAGGCGAGTCCGCCAGAAAATTCTTAATATCCTGAGCATTCATGTTAAAGCGCCGTTGAATAGCTTGATATCTTGTATGGGACGAGGAAGATGGAAGTTTAACACGTCGGAGGCAAGACGATGAATGCTTATATGCAGGAGCAATAGAGGCTTCACCCCGCTTCTGCGCGAGGCTGACGGTCGGCGCGCGGGGCAGTACTGGCCAATGCAAGGCCGCAAGATTCGCCCTCGCTACCCATGTTGACATACTCGAAAGCTGGATAGACGATTGATTGCCTCTTCTCGTTATTGACTCCGACGAAACTTGAATCCTATAGTCGGTCGGCACGGGCCAAGTGGTCGAGCTTGCGGAGCTGGCGAGTGGCCATGCATTGCATAAGTAGGTGTACCTTACCTGTCCATGCGGAAATAATCATAAAGTATATGCAATACTGATTTCCTCTGTTTCCTCTGTTTCCTCTCAACCCACTACATAAGTAATCGGCCTAAAGCACGTGAGGCGCTTATTTCCACTCCCGTCGCCAGCGGCTCCCAGTAAGTGCTTCCTCAACGCTCCTCCCGCTAACATCTTTCACTGCTTTGGTCTCTATCAAAGCAGGCATCTGCCTGTGGGTAATTTTTTGATAACACTCACGTCTCACGCGTCTACAATGGCAGGTCGCGTGCCAAATCCACCCGCTTACCCCCCTACGGACAGCGCTGTTTTATATGGCGATAAAGAACTCTATGCACGGATCGGCAAAGTTGCCGAGCAAGTGGGAGGGAAATATCTAGTCGACAAGTTTGAAATACCTATCAGAAGTGGGAAAGCATGGGTAGTTAACAAAGGTCGGGCCCTTGGAAATATCGCTCCGCTTCTCATTAGCCCTGCCCGACACACGGCTCTCCTGAGCCCTTTCGTATCCTGATCTAATTTCATTTTGACTGCATTCTGACTTCTCAAGGGCAAATATGTGTTTTATCTACACCTGAGGGGCCCCAAGTAGGAGATTTGAAGTGAGTATTTCTCTTAAACCCATTGGGGTTAGATCTACTTTACCTCCTCAGACTCGATTCTCGTCTCCTGAAACAATCTTAGCACTCGGTTTATTGCTCAATGGAGCAGTACTGACTCCGAATTTTTCCACAGCATATTCTCTCTACACAATCCCAGAGAAAGATTTTGGGCATCCAGAACTAGGCAGCTGCACGCCTCGCATGTCTCTGTTGGTGACAGATTGTGGTCAAACCTACCATATCTGAGACCGCTGGTCACGATTGTTGCGGACAGTTTGAAGGAATACGGGGTAGATGAAGTTGGCGGTCGATGCCATGATCTTCTAGGGACAAGGTAAGAATGGTCAATGATTTGAAAATTGATTTTTACTGACGCAGACAGATGTGATCCTTACGGTTAGACTCGGACCAGACGGAGAAGCTCGGTGTATGCTGAAAATTGACAGTGGATAACCTTCTGAGTGGCGATGACTTTGACTATCATTGCCACTCTAACCTGGTAAGAGCTGTCCTACCATATGGACTCACTGAAATGGATATCCATGATGTTCTCAACGTCTTCCAAGTAACCAGACTAAATGAAGATGGAAAATACTGCATGTGCGTTCTCCATCTACTGTTGCTCAAACCATGAGCTGATTTGACATAGGGAACCGTGTCCAGCGAATCCTGGGGAATATTTTGCATTCTTTGCTGAGACCGATGTGTTGTGCGCCATGTCAACCTGTCCTGGTGGCGACCTTTCAGTTTATGGCTGGGGTGAAGATTCAGAGCAGCGAATGCTAGAGACTTGCCGGCCCTTGGCTGTGGCAGTCTATGACATCGAAAACAAGGAAGAAATCTTAATGAATTGGAAGGAAAGTGAGCCCGCAAGATACAAGGGTATGCATGGATTGAAAATCCCCATATGGGAAACCAAATCATAGGGTGTGTAAGTTTGACAACAGCACAACATCTGAAGCTTAGTCATTGCTCCTGTGCAAAGTCTTTGGTACGGTGTGAACCTCCATCCTGAGTAAGGGTCTATGAAGCTTGGCCATGGAGCGGGAGACGTTTCTCGGAGCTGCCTTGTAATTACAACCCGGTCTTCAAGCCCAGACGCATCGATGCCACACATCCTATGCATATCACATACGACCGTCATCAAAGTATCGAATACTGGAATAACGTGCTTCTCTCCCCAGCATACCCGTTGAGCAGCGGCAAGATTCGTGTAGAATGTTGTTACGACATTAGCTTTTCTGGTAAGAACTTCGGCTCTTAGTCTGCCCAGCTTCTATTCGCTGATATCTACCATCAAATTGTTCTTCTCGACTTCCAAGTACCCCTCTATTCGTCTCCGACACAAATCCCCATAGCGTTGTAGTTACTTGGATCTCTTCCAGTACATCATCCGCGTACAGAATCACTAGTGCAGGCCTCTTGACAGCCCATAATTGCAATGCCTTTTTATTCAATCCCAGAACGCTGGTGCTGGACTTGATTATTGTCTTGTTAGATATACCCGTACACAGATATATATTTATCGAAGCTCAGCCATTCTACTGCGGTCCCACTCTATCGAATGCAATCAACCTCAGCATAGGCGGGTAGTTCAGCTGCTGTTACTATTCTTCAAGATCGACTTGAGCAAGGCCAACGGGCGCAAGCAGTATTGTCGTCACAGGGAACCGAGAGAAGTGAACAGTGATGTGCTGATGGAGCTGGATGTTGAATCTGGTGATAAATGTTCGAGTGAGTATGCGGCTGTGTAGCGGCGTTGGAGGAAAGCTCAAGAATGAATAGTCGAGCGCGTCTGGACATGTTGATATGCGGTTGCGTGGGGTAAATAGGGGAACGGGAGCTTAATTTGATTACCGCCCATCCCGATGTCAAGTGTCGGAATTCTGAAAATCAAGGGTTAGGTGTTGCTGCGGAATTGCCGCCCAAAGTGGCCATTGCCAAACGTCAGATCAGGATCCAGCTGACGGAGATATCGAAATATCAATTTATTTATGGCCAAACTACAATCGAATGTTACTTTATCGGCTCGATTTGGCTCAGCAAGCTTAGCGTGGCCCACAATGTAAAACAGTCCCGTCTTAATTTAAGACGCCAAGATCTAACGCCGCTATAGCGGTTACCACGTTTCCTCTTGTGTTATACCTTCTTCGACTTTCACGTCCTCCACATTATGTGTCGATGCTGAAATATCGCAAAGATGGGACGCATGCAACAGAAGCGTGTAAAGACTGCGGCTATTGCCTTCGTGATAACTCTTTTCTTGGCATACAATTTCTTTGTCAGGACGGACTCTCCCGTCACGTGGGCATCATATCAACGAGGCAAAGTCCCTGAGAAGTCAGTTCTCGAGGACCCTACGGAAACGGATACGCAACTAGCAGAAGCAACACGATTGCTACCGTTAGTCACTCCCCAAGTTCCTCAGAATGCCGTCGAATCGCTGGAACTGGGACAGCCACCAGCGCTCTCTTTGTCCTCTCCATCTACCAAAAAAGAATGTATCGGCTATGAAAGACTTCAGGATTTAAGACAAAAGCCGCTCTCAGAAGGATCACGCAAATTCCCATATTCTCGGCCCTCTCCAGAATGCCGAACTTTCAATTCTCCCGCTATGGAGAAACTCATAGAGAAGATGAAAGGGCTCATCAAAGATCCAGACCTATTCAGGCTTTTTGAGAACAGCTATCCCAATACCCTTGACACGATGATCAAGTGGCGCGGTTATGCGAAAGAGCCTGGTGCTGAAGGCGTGGAAGAGAAGATCACCGATGAGGAGCTAACTTATGTTATCACTGGTGATGTAAGTATTCTCCCCTCATCATCAGCAGTTGCTATCCCTCAGAAGTAGCTCTAACGAATCTTAGATCGATGCTATGTGGTTACGAGACTCGGCGTCACAAATCCTGGTCTACTTGCCGCTTCTTGAGGCCTCGGAAGACAAAGATTCGCTTGCGAGCCTCTGGCGAGGACTTATCAACATTCATGCTCGATATATCGTTATCTCACCTTATTGTCATAGTTTTCAGCCCCCGCCTGAATCTGGTGTTCAACCTACGCATAACGGTGCTTATTCCCAGAATCATCCCGATCCGCCTTACGACCCTCTCAAGGTCTTTGATTGTAAATGGGAACTTGATTCATTGGCCTCTTTTCTGCAGATATCGGTGGCTTACTACGAGCGTACGAAAGAGTAAGTAACCATGTTCTCTGTTGCTGATTGCTCACTTTCTCGAGAACTATTTCACTTGTATCACATTGTTGTAAGATGCTGATTGTTATCAGTTTACTGACACTTATTATCCAGCATTGACTTTTTTCAAAAGTACAGCTGGATCCCGGCGGTGGAGGCTGCCGTACTCGCAGCGGCTGCCATGAAATTGGGCACATACGCAAAAGATGGCAAAGTTGAAAAGTCAGCCTGGACATTCACGGGCTGGACGAATCGCGGAACGGAAACGCTCAGCAACGACGGTCTTGGAAATCCCACTAAAGAGAATGGAATGATCAGGACTGCTTTCAGGCCATCTGATGATGCTTGCATCTATCAACTACTTGTCCCAGCAAACATGATGTGGGCAAAATACCTCGAAGATGGCTCGTTGATCATGGAGCAGCTGAAAGGAGAGAATGCAAAAGACATCACAAACAAGATGCGAGACCAGGCTTTTGGGATACGTCAAGGAATCGACCGGGATGCTATTGTCCATCATCGCGATTTTGGGGACATATTCGCATATGAAATTGATGGTTATGGAGGTGCAAATCTTATGGATGACGCCAACGTTCCGTCTCTACTTGCAATACCTCTCTGGAACTATTCGGAGTCGGCTTTTAAACTACCGCCGCCACCACACGGAGAGAAGGCAAAGAATTACGCGGAGATCTACGCCAACACCAGGCGATTTGTGCTTAGTGACAACAATCCCTATTTTATGAAAGGCCCGGTCATCTCTGCGATCGGTGGCCCTCATGTTGGTCCTGGTAGAGTAAGCGAACTTCCGTCCTGATTATCCGAGTGGTTTGAGCGTCAAGAAGCTCGATCCTTCGTTCCTTGTCCCCTGATCCTGAAACACTTGAGACATTGCTAATCTCATGACTTAATTAAGGCATGGCCTATGGCTGCGATCATACGAGCAATTACATCGTACTCAACTCTCGGTTCACTCGCAGCAGGTGGTCTGGACAAAGTTTCTCAGAAAGATATTGAGGACGAGGTCAAGCAGCAAATAGGCATGGTTTTGAACTCTACAGCAGGCACAGGTGGTAAGTATATTGGAAACCATATTATTGCCCAAGTCTATAGTGCTGACCGCATCAAAGTTGTCCACGAGAGCGTTGACACTTTCAACCAGAACAAGTGGAGCAGAGCCTGGTTCGGGTGGGCGAATGGTCTTCTGGGCGAATTGCTGATCAAGGTAGCTGAAGAGGACGAGAAATCTGGGAAAAATACTGGCTTGCTAAGCCAAAGCTGGCAATAAGATTCTTTTGAATGACCTGACTTCGTTATTTTTTATTTAGGAAAATAGGATCCATTGGAACGCTGCTGCAAGGATTGGTGCTCAGTGATTGTCGGGTATACGTTTCATCAAGGAGATGTCAGAGCAAGCATGCCGAGTTTTGGTAAATTTCTCAAGTAATTGGCCAGTTCTATTCGTCTGCTTCTATGAGTATTTGAACTTTTACCGACTAGGAAACGGATGAGTACCTCTTGCTTCAGCTCGTCGTTCGTATGTCTGTTTTTCCAATCCAACTGCATTGATATCAATTGATTCGGCTATCGGACTCGACATGCGTACTCATTCGGATCGCAGCCGATAAGGCTTGCTGCATGAGCGCTTCAATTTGTGGCCCCCAAACTCGCTGAGAAGTTGCAGCTTGGGAGAACACCGAGCATAGCCACTGGAGAACGCCTAGAGTGTCATACCGAGGGAAAATGGTTGATATTTGTCTTCCCGAGTATAAGCCTCATCGCGACTTGCTCTAAGTGCTGTGTTGCCTTTCGTTTGAAGAATTGTCACCCCAGATCTGAAGATGCCACTGGTGTCTCCAGAACTTATGTTTTCTCCAACATTCTATCCAAGCCGCAAAAAGAATGATGGTATTCCTCACAGCAGATAGCTAAGGTGGATTCTCTGCATAGATCTCCTTGCTTGTCCTTGAACTTGAGCATACTCGACGCCGGGCTCGAGAAACGGGAGCCTGCGGCGCCTGATGCTGTAAGATCGCGATGGTGCGTGCCATGATTTTTGGGCTGGAGGCTGACTGTGTCGAGACTGGCTGTGGCCGATATTAGGCGCTTTCACCGGGCTTATTCTGCGCCCCTTGTTGAAACTCAGCCTCAGCCTCGGGCCTCGATATAAAAGAGTAAGCTGCCGCCCCTTCTCCACGATGTTTGGTTTGTTTCTTTATGCTTTGTCCGCCCCTTTGTTCTTCAGTTATTCTTGTCCTTAACTTGTAGATAAT
Source organism: Diplocarpon mali (assembly GCA_024741835.1). NCBI lineage: Eukaryota > Fungi > Ascomycota > Leotiomycetes > Helotiales > Drepanopezizaceae > Diplocarpon > Diplocarpon mali. Next base: position 95,838 of record JAENRP010000061.1, on the reverse strand, counting down.
GAGCAAGCATACCAAGGATTTCGTCGGTTGCCAGCCAGGACCCGTAGCAGACCAGGTTCTTCCACTTAAAGCCGAAGGGGCAATCACCCAGATCCGCACTGCCATCCAACGATATAGAACCAGCAGAGATGCACTAGTTCTTGAGACTGCTGGCCCGTCGTCTACTGACGAGGTTGACTCGGTCATACCCACACCGGGAATGAAAACCGATGCCGAAACGCTGATTGAGATCGAACAAGTCATCCAGAGCCTCGAAGCGACGGGCCTTGATACGAGCGGGGAGGCCACTACACAGGCCGATAGCATTCCCCCGGTAAAAACTCACCAGGAAATTCGAGTCCCGGAACCTGGTGACTGACACAATGAGCAGCCTGTCAATTCTGTCGAAGAAGCTCGGTGGCAGTCGCGAGCTCGAGTCCCGCTGGAGGTCCAGACACATCCTACAAGCTTCGCGCCATTCAATCACCATATCGAGGACTTGAAAGTATTCAAGGATGATCTTATAGCTGCCAAGAAGTGTAGCGAGGTCTCTAATCCAGCCTACACCACAGTTGAGGTTCTCTTGCTCACATGGGAAGAATGTGATGATATACAGGAGGAGATTGAAAGCGAAATTGAAGCTCTCGCTAGGCTTTTCAAAGAACTGAACTACAATGCCACGCAGTTTGCTATTCCTAACATCGACTGCCAGAATGAGCTACAATGGAAAGTCCTCGAATTTCTCCGGCAGCATAAGAACGACTCTCCCAGCGAAACATTGTTCATTGTCTACTATACAGGGCATGGCTCAATACGCAATGATTCGTGCTACTGGCATCCGTAATCCCCCCCCCCCCTCATAATCTCATCCTCGGTATTGATACACTGAACAGAACTTGGTGGGCTGCTTCCCCGAGTGATCGGAAGGACAGGTATGACTACTCTCATGAGTAAAGAAACACCGGAGTTACTGAGCGTGTAATAGGAACTCAAGGCAGAATGGTCCTACGATCGAGTGGGCGAAGATACAAGAGAACTTTGAGAGGACCAAGCAAGACGTCCTTTTTGTTCTTGACTGTTGCTATGCCGGATCTGCAGCCATGCACAAAGGGATATCTGGGACCAAGGAACTCTTAGCAGCCTGTGGGAGCGACGAAATGACACCAGCCGGCGAGAACTCATTTACGCATAGGCTTGTCGACTGCATCAGGAGAATGGTGAAGGAAGAGCAAGCTTTCCAGGTCGCATGGCTTTATGAATCGATGATCCAGGCTTCACAGAATCCGCTATGCTTACACGTCAAGCTGAACAGGAGCCCGACTAGTATTTGCTTATCGTCACTCGCAGAGGCCACTGCCAATAATGGCTCGCGGAGTACTGCTTTTGAGATGAACAACGGGCACCTGGCGCCTCCATCCCCTCTGATGACTCGAAGCCCCAGCTCGGCGACATCCAGTCGAGCTCCCTCTTTGTTCTCCAGACACGACGACTCCGACGACACGACCCAGATTAGTATGCCAGAGCCGGATCCCGTCGCGCCCTCGAACTGGCACTATAGAGTCCTTCTGTCGGTCAAGCTCAGGGCCAATATCTTGCCAAAGGCCGAGGACTGGTGCTTGACGTTCCCGCCGGGGCAGGTTGAAGGCTTGGAAGATGTGACATTTCAATCTCTCTACCCGACGAAATCAACTCTGCTCTTCCTCACGATCCCGGTTCGGCAGTGGTTGCTCCTGCGGGATAACCCTGCCTACACCTTCATCGACTTTGTTGAGGGTGATAACTTCATGCATTCACACCCACACACCGTTTCACATCCCGAACCCGAGGCAGCATCGGATATTGCTCCCGTTTCCCGAACCGACTCAGACAAAAGCACATGCACTTCTGACCTCAACGAAAACGACGTTGTGGGATACCTGCTGGCCGCCATGCATGGGTTCTTCGAACACACCAAGTCATTCGAAGACAAACAAGTCCGCAGGCCAGGAAAAATTGCACGTACGTGTCAGTACATCGCAGAAAACCTTGGGGTCCCCTCGCGCCTGGAGTCAGACCCTCGATTCGCCATTGTCCAACACATCGTGCAGCACCTGATCATCGATCGCGACGACAAAGGCGACTTCGCCAGCGTGAGGTACGGACTACAGCTGGATGTCCTGGTCGAGCGGATTCTCGAGACGGGAAAAAAGTCTATCAAGGAGGCTTTGCACAAAGTTCACGACAAGGACGGCGACCTCGACACGACCATCAACACCGAATTCAACCAGCTGGAGAGAAATATCGCCAGGCTAACGAAGCTGGAGAACGAGGGTCTGGCTGTCAAGAAGCTCATGGCCGAGTCTCCGAGTTCAGCCAAGACGGCACACACGAGATCACTATCTGAGGGCTTGAAGAAAGCCAAGACTGACATCGAGGTCCCGGGGAGCGACACAAGCGATCACTCGTGCATCGGAGTCCCGAGGAAAGATTCCACCAAGACGCGGACTGGATCGTGGAGATCGAAGCTAGACAGTGCTAGGACTGATCCGGGGATGTCACTCGCGCGGCCCTTGAGTCCCTTGGAGTATCTGAAGAGGAAGTTCTCGAAATAGGGACAGATTATGACCGCGGGGGACCAAAGGTCCGAAGAGCAGTCCACAGATTGGATTTGGAGGAAACGCCACCGTATAAGTGGCAGAAGGGGTGCATATTCTGTTCGCGTGGCTGTCGGCGTTCAAAGGCTCGTCCGGTCGGCTTGGAGACCCGGGACTATATTGGATGTACGATATCACGAGTTGTTAGTATTCGAGAGGACTTACTCAGGGTGATGATGATACAGACTCCAAAATCATGTAGATTACCCTGTTCCGGAGGACTTCCCTTTCCGTCAGCGCCTCTCTCTCTGTCTCTCCCTCTCTCCGTCTCTCTCCCTCTCCCCCCTTAAGAAAGGTACGCGACGCGATCGGGCTACTGCCTTGGTTATCTTTCCTCCCGGGAGGCGGGAAAAAAAAGGCAGCGAAAAATAAACATCAAACGAACAAAACATCCCCAAATTTGCGAAACAAATAGCCAGATAATTGCCCGCGAAAAAAAGAAGAAAAAAAAGAAAAGAACCCCCCCTGGAGAGAAGAGGGTCTCTCTCCGAAATGCAGGGATACGCGCAATGCGAGTACCTCTACCTGCCGCATGGCCGTAGCAAGAAGCGCGTCTGGACAAGTACAGCGGCAACCCTTGATCTGGACGGGTCTCGTCGGCCCTCGCCCTCACGAGCTTCCACGCAAAGCAGACCATGTCGCCGGGAACGCGCAGAGGACGTCCGGCGGCGGTCCAGCTCTGTCTCGATGCAAGTTTCGGATGCTCGCCTCGTTGGCAGGTTGGGGTGGGTCAGGGGTGATACAGCCCTACAGGGCAGGAAATCACAGCGGGCCAGATCTTGGATTCCTTGGTGGTCTGGGCAGCCGTGAGGATCCGCTCTCTCAACCTCACCAGTGATGGCCAGTTTGAACACATATTCAGATTGATCAACTGCTTGCAGCTTGCAGGTATTGGGGGGGGTGGAGATCAGTGTGCATTCAAGAACAAGAGCGGAGGACCTGTGTTTCCAAGAGCAGAAAAAACCCGTACCCCTCAAGACTTATCGCCTGTACCCAACGACCCAAAGATTTCAGTGCTTCCAAACCGCGTTTCAATCAGGCCTTCATTATTATAAATCGTCACGTCAAACCGTAGTGTATACCCCCAACCCAGGAATCACAAACTCCATAATCCGGTGTCGATCCAGCGGCGCCGTCTCTAAGCCATCCGCCACACTTTGAAGAGACTCCAAGCCCTCAAGGCCAGGCCCATGCCTATCGGTGGTCGAGGTGGACCGGAAGGAGCAAAGCTTGACTCCATGTCGAGCCTCTTCCAGCCGCTCTGGAGAAGCGGCTCTACAAAGAGCCCATCCTCTCCTCCATCCCGCCCCAGTAGACCAGTGGGCGCGGCTCCAGAATCTCCAGTCCGCTCCCGAAGCTCCTCCTCTCCTCCTCCATGTGACGCAACGAGGGCTGTCTGGTCATGATGGCGTTGATGGTGCTGACGGGTGAGGAGTTGGAAGCGTAGGAGTTTCGGTTGCTTGACGTGACAGAGCTGCTACATCCGGAGGACGAGCGATGGAGCGACGATTTGAGACTGGAGAACGAGAGAGAGTGGAAGCGAGTGGTGCTCATCTTGGCGGAAGAAGGGTCTCGAGTTGCGGACTGGAGGTAGGAAATGAATATGTAGACTTGGGCTTCCTCGGGCCTCGTTGAATCTGGACACGGGGATCGCTGTTCCGTAAAGAGAGTGGAGCGGGGCAAGGGGACCTCTGCTCTTGGTGTGCGGATCGTGAAAGAGGTTCGATCTGGTGCGTATTATTCGGGACAATCGACGGACAAGTGCGAGTGGTGCGAGTGGCGCAAGTGCAGCCTTTCGAGGATCAGGTGTAGGATGTCTAGGAAACCTTTGGAGCGAGCGACGAGGTTTGGGAGGACCCTTTAATGAGAGCGGTTGCCGGACATGTAGAGAAGCAGAAATTGTGGCGGCGGCGAGAAGGGGATGCAGCTGAAGGGACGAATGCGCCGAGCAGCAGAGCTGAGACGGAAGTATTAATGCGTTCTGCCTGGTGTTTCCTTGCCTCCACCGAGCCTGGCATGGAGGGTCCCTTGGCTTGGCTGCTTGTTACAGCTCTGCGAGAGTTTAAGCCGAAGCTGGCATCGCGTGGGACGACGACAGGGAGGAGGGCGGCAGCATCTCCCATGCCGTCAGATGCGACATCCGAGATGTCGTTGTCTTCAGTCGACAGCCCTCCATCCAGACGCAGATGCTGCCGTGGAAGGATTCGCGCGTCTCGAGTTGAGTAGCGTGTGTCGTGTCGTGTCGACTTGGAGAAGGGAGAAATCCGAGATGTCAGGGACGAGCGGGATTCAGGGTCCAGACAAGCGACGGCGATCCAGGGGCGAGAGGGCGGCGACAGGAGCTACTTGGAAGTATCTGACTCTCTCCACCAACGTTACAGCAGCAGCTCTAACAATGCGGCCACACCTCGTCCCATAAACCGCCCGTGGCGAGCGTGGGAAACAGAGCTCATTCATTCCTCGGACTCGCTGGGGAAGATGGATGTCGAGATCTGCCGCACTTCAACACCGCGACAGACTCTACCACGGAAGCCCGCGTATCAGCTGTACGCTTGTTCCAAGGACGAAGCGACCAAGAGGTCCCATACAGAGCTGGTCGCGCCGAGTCAGCCTCGCTGAGATCAGAGGCGAAAGCGACCTCGACGCGAGTTTGCTGATTTCCTGATGTGTGGGACGTCCGTTTTCCGGAATCCTTTTCTTCATGGCCTCTTGAGTTGTCGCAAAAGCACCCCCGAAAATCACGGTTTTGCCCGGTTTCAACGCTGGACCGAATGCACCCTCCCTCACCCAAGCATGCCACGCAGCTATTCGGACGAACACGCCCCGGCCTGCTCTGCCATTCTCTCTTTTTGCCCGGCTTGGATTCACCAGCGCCCTAGCAAGGACAGAACCAATTCTGCCCGCATTCCTCGCCTGGCTCGGCTTTCTGCCCATCGAGCCAAGCACCCCGAGAACTTGAACCGATCTCCCAATTCCCCTGAACCCTTGAGGCTTTTGCCAGATTACTACGGCAGCGCAAGGCCAGACAGACACCAGCTTACCGCACCGCCAAGGTGATTTCAGGTGCGTCTGCAGGGTTGAATATACTTTCAGGTGGTGTTTGTTTGGCCTGCGACGAGCTGGAAACCTAGAATACCGATCCACAGTATCCGAGAAGAAAGAAGAACCAGAGCCAAGAAAACCCAGATCACAAGAGGATACAGTATAACCATCAGCCCTCGACGACACGTCAGAGCGAGTGTGATGCCGCCTACAAGTAGTGCAGAAGCAAGCTGTAGCGAGTCCAGCGAGTCTAGGTCAGGCATTGAACTGCATAGAGCAGCAGAGCATCAAGCGTGTAATTACCACACATATGCTCTCTCAGCCATGCAGAAACACCAAGCAGGATCGCTGCCTCGACATCCCGACTGTGCAAGCCGACGCAGGCTTCCGGTCGACAAGCGGCAAGCCTTCTCTGCGGTGTCGTAGCATCTAGTCACGGGAGGGGCTTGGTCGGTCGAGGGTTCACGTAGCCTTAGAACTGGGCGGGCTCCAGGGAGGCCGGGCTGATCAGAGAGAGACGGTACCCTCTGGAGGCGTAGGGACGGTGTGTGTGAGAGTTGGAACCGTGTCAACCGGAGTGGCCGTGCATCCTCCGACACAGGAACTTCATGTCCGCTCACGACACATCAAAACATACATGCATTAATTTCGCTCCAGAGGGGGGGTTCTCCCGCACGCACGTCGTCGCGGATGCCACAGACAACCGACGTCAAACCCGGGACTCTTTTCCCGCTGGAGGGCCCCCGTTTCATGCGCAGAGAGCGATGCCTGTGCTGTTCTCCGTCTCGCGGCTGGGAGTCTTGGTGCGCAGCTCTGCCTTCTCGCGAGGGACTGCCCAATGCACCTGGATGTCAGAGAGCAGAAAGGATCCCTCGGTCGGGAGTCGATAGGCCGAGAGAACCTCGCGGCTTGCTTCACATTCCCTCGATCAACGAGGTCGGGGACGAGTCCGACTTGTACGCTTTCTCTCGAGTCTCTCCGGCCATGGTTCGGTGACAAGCAAGCTCGCTCTGCGTAAACATTTTCTATAGACTCCGTAGCTATGCATATAAACCACATCCGTACATTACCTGCTCGTCGAACCTCGCTGTCCTATCCAATAATACAGCTGAAGGTCCTTCTCTCGCGCCATGTATCCCATTTCCTCTTGCCATCAGCAGGTCCGTCGTACCCTGGCGCCTGGCAACCTATTTACAGCGTGTCGTGCCTGGAAAATCGAAACAAACTCGTCATGGTGCCCGTGGTCTATCATAACCCCCAAAACGCCGCGCCTACGCCCCCAAAACCCTTCATTCGACTCGTGAAATCGGCAGTTCCGAACAAACACGCAGCCTTCCGTATCCCAGAGGGACTCAGAGGGAAAGAAAAAACGTCGAGAGCCTTTGCCTACCACACGATTCTCAAACAACGCTGAGTTCTCGTTTACGATACACTTCCTCCCCGACCAGGTCTATTGCCTGGCCCTCGGCCAGGCCTATCACCTGGTCTCCTCATCGTGAAACTGCGTCGGATACTCTCTCCCCACGCCGAATTATCGAGGACCGTCAGGACGTTTTCGGCGCCGACATTGCTTCCACGCCTGCTACTCTGTGTAGAGCCTCCTGGCGCTGGATCGCCGACATGTTGCTCCCCCCCTTCGAAGCCGAAATTGCTGAATGCCGTATTGCTTGGCCTTTGAGGCGAAAGCTGTGGCGAGGCTCGTTGGGAGACACTTGTATCAATTCCAGTAGAAAGTGACAAATGTGCCCCGGGAGAAATTGGTGTTAGGGGGCCAACAGCAGAAGATCCTCTTCTGTGCACGGCAGTACCGTCTAAACCGTGAGTAATGAATGCGGATCGAGGATCAGCGACATGCAGTGGAGACTGCATCAGAGAGACTGCAGACTTGGCTTCTGTCGCGGAGTCGTCCGCACCGTCAACATAAACTTCGGGTCCTAGCTGAGGCACTTCGGTCATGCGGCCTAATTTCTTCCTTTCCAAATGCCTTCTGAATTTTCTTGACCAATACCTGCAAGTAGATTAGTAACGGGATCCAGCATGGGAATACGCTCTTACATCGTGTCAAAAAAGCCCAGAACAATTCGCCTGCGGACTTCCTCTTCTACTCTCTGAAGGCGAGCGCGACGACGTAAGAATTCCTCGAGTCTGAGCCATGTTAGCGCAGTTGGGACTGTAACAAAGGACACTCACTTCAAACTTTTGTTGTCGCTTATGACGTTGTAATGTGCCAATATCATGAGTACTGTTGTGAATGAGATTCCTCTGTCAACATCGGCAGAGACCATTACTTCTTCAAAGAAAAGGTTGTACCGGGCTCGTGACCGTTGAATAGCTTGCACGTCGATATGAGTGAGCCTCTTATTCAGAGCCCTGACATTGATGCTGGGTGTGCTGGACGAGGATATGGACATGTGCCTTGCCGCTGTCGGCACGGTCTGGAGGTCTTCGAGAATCCTGCCCACGGAATGTTCATGCGGATAGATTCGCATTTCAAAGATACCAGAGAGCTCTCCAAGGAGTCTGGGGAATTGTTCTTTGGAGATGAATCCCGTCCCTTCAGGATCCAAGGTTGCCCATGCTTGCTTGAAGCGCCGAAGTTCTTCTCGAGTGACCTTGCCGAGGCCACTCGAATGCTGATATACGTAGCTGAAGCTCTCGTAGATGAGAGAGACAAACAAGCTCGTGAAAATATACATGCTCAGTATGTTCCAGAGGATGAACAAAGCTCTGGCCCAGCTTGCGCTACCACAATCGCTGTTGAAGAAAAAATCGTCGTCCACGCAGAGTGGGGGTTCGATTGTGGCAAAGTCTTCCATGATAGCATTCCAGCCTTCACCACAAGACATCCGAAACAGAAGAATCAATGCCTTCGGAACCGTTCTGAAGTTTAGATTATCGCTTTCGTTTTCCCCAAACCTGGTTAGCCCAAAAGTCTGGGTCAAGGCAATTGCGAAGACTAGAAACAGCACGAACCACGTCGCCAAAAGATTTCCAATATTAGCAACACTGGCGGCAGCTGTTTTGAATAGTTGATCCAGTGCATCATTTCGCGGAATCAAAAGAAGCACGATAGATACCAGGAACAGCTTTTGCAGCTGTATGTAGACTTGGCTGTGGAACCGGGTCATGAGAAGTACTGTTGTAGCGAAAGCCCCGAAGACAGCGAAGACAGAAAACATGTCCCAAGAGCTTCTCCTGAACCGGGCCCAACTGAGTCCGACCAGCCGTATCATGACGTTTGCAATGTAGAACATCATGAATGCCAAAAAAATGTAGGTTCTGGTCTTGTCCCACCAGTCCGGCTCAGGGTAGTACTCGACCAAGAGCAGTATGAGATGGAACACGAGGACGATGGTCAGAGAGCGTTGCCAACGACCATGTTTTCTGACTGCTCTCTTGTAACACCAGTCTTTAAAAATACTCCCTCCGGTATTAGCTGGCCGTTTTGATGGAGATACCTGTCGGAGAAGCTTCCGAAGTTCGACCCACGATCGCTGATCAGCCGTCAAGAACGCAACTCCTGTCTGTTCCGTGTAATTTCGCATGAAGACCGAAATGAACAGCGTGAGGACAAACACTGTGGCGAGCAAATTAAAGATGACGAAGAAGACCGCATTTCCTTGCGATGCATAGTTTTGTGGCTGGAATCCACGATCGACAATAGACTGTGCGCTCCACATCACGTCCATCCATCCTTCTTGGGATACGATTTGGAACAAAATAAAGAGAGAGGCTCCGAAATCGTCAAAGTCGTAGAAAGGATTCGATACTACCCGCGGCGCGAGAATAGGCCAGTCACCACTATACGGTGTGCTATTGAACTCGCCAAAACAGTCCGAAAGATAGATGATCGATTCTGATCCGTCGTTACAGGATAGCATTTTACCACGGAAAAGGTTCACTCCATAGAGAGCGAAAGGTATTAAGAGAGACAGTGAGACGAATGCAGCCTAACGCACAGAGTTAACGCCTGTACCATCCTATAGTAGCCAAAGGACCTTACAGAAAGCACCTTCCAACCTCCAACAATTATTAGAGAGTGAAAGGTGTTCCGAGCGCTATCACTGACGTTTAGTAACCTCAAAGCACGCAGCGCTTTGAAGGCTCCAACTGCTCTCGATACTGCGCCATTATTGGACAGTGATGTAATAACGCTGACCCAGAATGTGATCAGTACAACACCGTCGATAAAGCCCCAGGAACTTCTGAAATATGCATTGGGGGTCCAGAAAAATCCGTCAGCAATGACCTTGATCATTGCTTCAGCGGTGAAGACTATCGCAAATGACATATCGGCCCATACAAACCAGTTCCTCACATTGAAGGTATGAGTTTGGAAGTACACCTTCTGGTAAAGCGGCGTAGTTACACAAGCAAGCAACACCATTGCAACAATAGAAGCATAAATGATCGCAGAGAAAGTATACCAGACTGCTGTAGTTGGCTCCACGCCATCGAATCGTTCGCTACCTCGACCGGGGCCAACAATTCTTTGGCAGAGGCGACGGATAGGATTTGTAGGTTTGAACAGGAAAAGCGCGTTATTGTAATTGGGGTGGCGTGCCAGAAACTCGCGCTGCGCCCTTTTGCGCTGAGAAGTTGCTGAAACAGCTTCTTTTGCCAAAGTCCTAGCATCCGTGCTTTCGTCAGGCCGTGTTGCAAACTGAGTGCTAGAATAGAACGGATTCGGTTCCCTATGCCAGATTCGACTTCTGAACATACTCCACATGCCAGGCCTGGCCGCTGTCGCCTCGATAGGAGGAGTTTTAGGAGCAGAAGCAGGAGCCTGCGCCGCGTTCAATATCTCCTCGTCGAGGAAGTCCTTCACAACAGCATCCTTGAGGAGCATTTCCATAGTGGCTGGGCCGTAATCTAATGGATCCTTTTTTGATCTCGCTCGCCCGAAACGGAAAAGAGCCGAAAGCGACAAGTTACTGGAGCTGCTTCCAAGCTCTTTCCTATTCAGGAATGATTTGACCTGGTGCATGCGTTTTTCGTCTTCCGAAACATCGAAATTCTCCTGGATGACCGCTATAAACATATTCACCAGGATGAAATTGGCCAGGATAAACCATCCAATGAAAAAGACAGCTCCAATCCAGGCAGTATTCCGAGCCGTGTTAAACGCTGTAATGTTGTACATATTTGATGTCCAGTTTTCGCTCGATAAGACCTGGTACATGCCCAGAAAGGCATTATAGATAGTGAAGAAGGTGATCTCGATGGTATCACCATAAGGGTCGTTTTCTGTTAATTCGCCTCTGAAAAGCTGCACAGCGAGGATCGACATCAAGAACGTGATCAGAAAGACGAATAACATGAGATTGCCAATACCCTTAGAATTACCAAGGACCAACGTAATGAGGGCTCTGGTGACCGGAATAGCTATGATGATACGGTATATTCGTAGGATTTGGAATACTGTGAGCCAGGCGTAAGCCTGACCGGAATTTCGAATGGGCGGGAGGAGAATGACAGTGGTGATGACTGCAAGAGCAAGATCAACCAAATTCTTGTTGTTCTCGAGGAAACCACGCCAGTCAGCAGCAAAGCGGATGAAGATTTCCACCAACAAAATAAAGGTAACCACAATCTCAGCATTATCAATGAACTCCTCTAAGAACCGAGACATGCTGGCAGTGCGCAAGGATTGGCAGAGGAGGCCAAATGCGATCACAACAATCCAGAACCAGTAGGTTTTCCCGTAAATCCGTTTCAAGGCAGTATGTCGCTTTTGTGTGTCGTTTTTTTCAGAATGGAGCATGTCTTTGATTTGGGCCGCAAATGCGCTCGCCTTGCCCTCTTCTCGGATGATCTGAAATGAAGAGGTAATGACGGCTATCAGTAAGTTCAGAAGCCAGAGAGTCATTATCACAATGCCTCCAGCAAAGAAGATAGCGGCTGCCAGATAATCTGAATCTGTGGAATAGTACATGAGATCTGTGAACGTGTTTGCGGTCATAACAACGAACACAAGCTCCAGTGACTGGAATATGTTGTCGAAACTGACAGTGCCGTTGTAGGGAAGCTGTTCTGGCTTGAGCTCTAGGCACAATGATCCTCGAGGGCACAGGTACCCCTTTGATGAATCAGAGCCATTCCTAGGAGAATTCGGATATCCGATTAGGTATGGCTCGGGGGCGCCTGTTCCATTGTTCAAGTGACCACCACAGAATTGCAGAACATTGGTATAAGCTGTGCCAGTGCTGTTTGTAGGATCCGTGGGGTCGATCCAGACACATTGGCGATCGAAGCTGGATTTGAAGCTTTGAACTCCGATAATGGCAAACAACAGCCAAAAGAATCCGATGAGAAAGGAGACATTGAGGAGTAATGGTGTTGCCTTTTTTAAGCTTCGAAGGATTATCTGAGGGTTCGTGTCAGCAGAGTTCGTGAACCAAATCAGCATGTACTTACTGCTGTACCGTTTGTCAGGGCCAGCAATCGAAGAATACGAAGGCAGCTTATCATGCGGAAGACGTAGATATGTGAGTGATTTTCATACCCAGTGATGCCCATGGAAAAGGAGACCCAGAAGGCGAACACGGCCAGGAAATCAAGCCTGTTGAATGAGTGTCGCAAAAATGCACGCCTTGCCAATTGCAGACGCTGTGCTTGTTCTACAGTTCGAATAGAATCCCCCTGAATTGCCGTGAATGAGCGTATTATCGTCTGGCCACCCAGAGAGGGCTTGTCGGGCACTCGGAGTGATGTGCTTCTTTGAGGCTTGAAAACAGTGCGATATTTGTCCACGATGGTAGCTTTGAAACCACTTTTATTTTTCCGTGTACTATACTCTGGAGCATTCATTATGAAGCCAGAGACAATGATTCGGGCGGCGAGTTCTGCTGTGAAGATAATGAACAAGGCGAGTAGGGCATAGTCAATCGGAGATGCACCCCATTTGCTCGGGCGAGGATGCCTGAATACATTTTGAGACGATTCAATCGTCAGAAGTATTGTCTGGACAACAATGAGGATCAGAATCGCGGGCTCCGTCAACGGGTAGACCAGAGCATCAGCCAGCTTATTCCGAATTTTGCTCTCAGGTGAAAACACTCCGAGGGTCTTGCCTTTTAGCGGATTTGGAGGCTTTTCAGGCTCCTGCTCAAAACTCTCTTGTGGCTGAGCTCCTCCGAAGAAGCGCATGGCCTTTTCGACTGGTGCCGTGGGCAGGTTTTGCTGGTAGTTTGGCCCCGCGGCCAACGGGTCCTTTTTGTGCTTTGGCTGAAATCTCGTCTCGGATTCATCACTGAGACTACCGAGACTACCCGTACTACCCATTGTATTGGGGGTACTAATGGCCCCATCTCTAGCAGCTATCCTGCGAGTCTCTCGCCGTGCTTCTCTCCGGGCGCTTGCTTCAATGACCTCGGCTTCCCCACTCAGATTGACAACACGCTGCGACATAGCCCTGACTATAGACCCTGCTTTTGACAAGGCACCAGATGTGGACGGAGATCGTGACCGATTTCGCCCATCAGGCGTCAAGACTTTCCCATAACTGCCCCTTCGCACGCCTGCCTCTGAGTCTTCTACTAGGTCATCACCCAACCTAGATCCTGTAGCGTACTGTGGGATATTGAAAGTGACGCTTTGAAAGCTCGCGGATCTGTCGCGTTGCTGATTTGTCGATGTTGATGCTTGCCCGCCACTCATCGGCTGCAGAGCAATGGGATCCGTCAAAGGCATTCTATCAGAATCCGAAGCAAAATATGACGGCTGCTGATCATCCATCCCGTCTCCATAAGGCGATATCCTATCGAAATGATCGTAATCTCCGGAACCATAGGGAGGTGTACGAGTCTGTGGAGCCTGCGAAACACTGATGTCAGGTACCAGAAGTCCTGCGAATCCCATTGCAGCTTGAAAATCCTCAGGATTTCCAACGAGTGATAAAGGTGTCCCCACATCATCTTCTACCGCTGCCTGCCTCTGCTGCCCCGGTACTTTCAATGCAGGTAGTGCATCACCTCGAATGGCCTGCCTGTCCGTGGGAATAGGAGGAGAGGTATTTCCGAGCCTCTCATATCTAGGCCCACTGCCTCCGCTCAAAGAACCACCGCTTAACAGACTCCGCCCGCGATTGTGCCTCCGCGGTCCACCGCCAGTATCCTCGGCGTCTGGTGGTCGGGTCAGGTCCCGCAGAGGTATCGATTGTGCAGGAGTCGAAGGATGGGCAGGAACTTGGGGATTGGTGGGAGACATTGTGACTTAAGCCACGGACCCGAAGGTCTCTGTATGATCGTTGTGGTGTATTTGACTCCAGAATATCGTCTCGAGAGCCGGGGAGCGTAGCGTAAGGCGCGGCAAAGGAAGTAGTCCTGCCGACTCGTTGTCTTGGTCAGATGGCCATGGTTGGGCGGCGCATTTGCCAGCTGCAATACAGAAAGGAGCAGCAGATCCTTGCGATTACAGGAAAAGAACGCCCGGAAGAGTGTCGGTGTTTCTGTTGGAGTTGTTGACGAGGTTGAAGTTGAGATGCCTCCGATCCTGTGTTACACCTGCACTCTCTCCAACACGAGCGGCCCAGACACGCGCAGCGGGCCTTGGGGACCAGGTCGATGTTAGCGTGTGTGGCTGATGGCAGGACGGGACTTTTAGTGCAGGTACAGACAGCGTACTCGTACCTACAGAGCAGTGCCAGGGGAACTCTTTGACACCGCCTTTCTCATCACTGTGATTCTGCCTGCCTACATGTAAAACCGTTAGTGGCAGAAAAAGGCGGTGACTAAGATTTCATCTTGTACAGTGCCACTTTGTCAATCCTTCTGCACGCCCTTTTTCACCCCAAATATAGATTACCTATAAATCATATTCTGCGTGGCCAAATCGCTCTGGAATAATACTCGAAGCCTCTGAGTCGTACCTTGAAGCTTACAGTGATACAGGCCCGTTCTTGAAATTCGGAAGAATCGGTCAGCTTGCTTTGCTGAGTGATTGGCATCTCACATAGTACGCTCGAGGGAGTTCCACTCGTACAGTACCTAGTCTGTTGTTACCCGCACTCGAAGCAAAAAGGGTGGGGAAGGTAGGGTACGTGCTATTTCAAAGCGCCCAGCTATATTATTGAGTGTCTTCATCTCCGCGTGCTCTGCTGATGGCACAACGCTAATCTTATGGAAGAAAACCCACTGGCCAGTACGCAACATGTCTCCGAGCCGCCATTCCAGCAGGTGTTTGACTTGTTCCGGTCAATAAACTCCCTCCCAAAGGCCAAAGGGCTTAGTTACTCAAAGAATACCTTTCCGATTCCGTGTTAACCCCTGGGCGTGTAATTTTATGATGATGGATACTACCTAAGCCAGACCCCGGATTTGCCGAAAACCTTTCCAGTATTGTATGCACCGTGCGATTCTCTACTACGAACAGCTTCATCCAGCCTATCAAATTACTACCTATCCTTTATACAGAGTAGCTGTCATTCACAACAGCTCGATACCTGATCTACCTACCTTCCCACGAAGTATGCCCCGGTCGCTCATCCTGCTCCTACTTGGCCGAGTAGCCACAGCCGCAACCCTGCCACTTTTCCAGCCTTGGAATGCGAGCACTTGGACCGCCTCAGATGACAGCGTACGTCCTGGAGGCTTAAGCACATCTGCCCTGGAGGTCCTCGCTCCAGGAACCTCAGATAATCCCTTCAGTGCGCCCATCATCAAATTCTCAGGTACATTGAACAGTGCCGCACTTAACGGTAGCGGCTTCGCCTCACAACGCACGGTAGATGAATGGCCGGGGGTGGACCTATCGTGTTACTCAGGCTTGATCATTGAAATCCCCTATACGGACGGCAAGACGTATACCCTCAACTTCAGGGATACTGTGCCTCCCCGGGTCAATGGCGTAGAGCAGGCGAGCGTGAGCTGGGACTACGATTTTCAGATTCCGGCTACGGGGACGTCTGCTCCAGCGGGCAAGTACAAGCAGTTTGTTTTTAGGTTCGAAGATCTAGTGCCGACATATCGGGGGAGCGTCCAGAATGACACGGCGCCTTTAAACTTGACGAGTATCAAGCGAGTGAACTTCATGATCCGCAGGTCAGTGTTGAGCGTGCCGCTCCTGACTTGGGACCTGTGACTCTGTATGCTGACTAGGAATTAGTTTCTTTGGCCGGGACCAACAGGAAGGAGATTTTGAACTGAGAATCAGATCAGTTCTTGCGACGACGTGACTGATGTTGTCATACTAACAGCTGGGTCCATTGGATATGACCTCTGAAAAAAATCTATAACCGGGTTGAGCGATGGTAACTCGTCGTTCGCTTAGGTAAATATGTCGAGTTTTGAAGATATTCCTGGCGTCTCTTCCTTTGTGCGGGAATTTGCGATGCCAGCAAATATGATGCTCATGAACTCTCTACTAGGTTGAAAAGCTGCACGGCCTGAGGGATCAAAGAATTCCCTGAACCTATCTGAATAGAAAGTAAGAAAAATATACGAATATACTCAACGAAGATAATTAGACACCATTCCCGTCGGACAGACTACAGGTCATGAGTCGTTTACCAGTAGGATCCACGACTTGGATGAATAGTCGCGCAAAATCAGCATAAGATCTATGTCTTATTTGTGTGGGGTACCAATAGGTAGGAACTGAGATGTAGCTTACGTAATTAGCCAAGTCCTAGTCCATTAGTCGCGGGTGCGCGCTCCATCCTACCGCGCCTTTTGAGAGTCCGCTCACTACGAAGAGTGTCTCCGATGATTGTGCTGATGTCTGACAACAATTTCGATCTTTAGAACACGATCTGGCCCGTCAATTCATTTTCAGACCCTCACGGGGCTTGCTACCGTTTGTACACTAAAATTGCGCCTGGTTGTAACTGATCCGTAAGGCGACCTCAATCGAAATGGTCTCGTCCAGGAAGCGAGGACGAGAGGAGATGGAGGCTGCTGAATCTCCCAGAGAACTAACCTTACTCGAGCGCATCCGCAACTCGTGGGAGTTTGCGAACCTAGCACAATGGATATTCACGTTCGGTGGAGCGGTGAAGATTGATGAGAATTTAGATATCGAGGTTAGACCTGCCCCCTACCCCCTACCCTAGCTCCTATGGCTCTCGCCCACTAACAAAAAATGGTAGGATCTTGAGATGGAATGCCTAAAGCAAGAGTCTACTGTTCTTTCCGATATTGGCCTCGCGCTACTCAAATTTGTTTCGTCACATAGAGGTTTAACGTACGTATCATCTACCCTCACTCGTTCTCAGAGCTAACCCCGCAAAGACCTGAGATATTTGACGAGTACACACGTAGACAATACGTTGCTAAGGCACCGCATCGAAATCCTTTCGGTGTCGAGGAGGTTCCTAATAGTTTCAAGGACTTTGATGTATTCTTGAAGGTATGCCATGGAAGCGGTGTATTAAGGCCAATCACACTCACGAAAATCAGATCCGAGTACTACAACAGCTCACAGTATGGACCATGGGAAACCCCGATCGCATCCGCGAACGGATGGAAGAGCAAAAGGACACAGAACAGACCCTATGGGTAAGTGGCGTGCGAGAGGTACTCATGGCTTGAAGCTAATTTTGTGAACAGAGGATCGAGCCATTTGGATGGGACTCTGAGGATCGCACATACATTGTACTCGACGATAACCGCCTATACCGACGAACGGACCCTCCCCCACCACCCCGTCCTGCCGCGAAGCCAAAGAAAAACTCGAAGAAGAGTAAGGCTGGCCGGCGAGCCAGCAAAAGAAGAAGGGTCTCCGAAGCAGTCGAGAGTGAAACAGAGCAAGCTGATGCGGCGGAACTCGAACCCGCGGAACCTGGAAGCGCTGCCAACGAAGACGATGGGCTTGGTGGAATGATTTGGGAATGTATTGCCGTCACTTTGGAGGAGTTCAATACTTTCCTTGGATCTATTGAGAAGAGCAAGGATCCAAACGAGAAAGTGCTACGAAAGAAGATCACTGATGATATCTTGCCATTACTGGAGAGGCAAGAAGAATCGCGGAAGCGTAAACAAGCCCAAAAGGAGCGCGAACTTCTTAATCTCGAGAAACTTGCTACCGCCAAACGGTCCAGCAGAATTGCTGGTAGAATGGAGCAGAGGCATCATGAGGAAGAGCAACGCGAAACCGAACGTAAGAAGGCGGCAGAGCTTGCCATGGCCAAGAAGGAACAAGAAAAGTGGCAGAAATTGGAGAAGGAGAGAGAATCAAGGATGCAGACGCGAGAGCAGCGACTCAAGGAACGGGACGCCCGTCGTATTTTGCACGAAGAAGAACTCGCCAACCTGTCCGACAACAGCAAAAAGGTTGAGGCTGGTGAGACACGACTTTCTGGGCGTCAGATCAAGGCAGAGATTGAGCGAAAAAAGGCGGCGCTGGAAGAACTTGAAGAGGATGACGACTGGATCTTCGATTGCATATGCGGAGCCTACGGACAGATCGATGACGGAACACATAGCATTGCTTGTGATAAGTGCAACATTTGGCAACACAGCAAGTGTGTTGGAGTCAGCCAAACAGATGCCGACCGGGAGGATTTTGCCTTTATCTGCAAGACTTGCGATCGTCGTGCGAAAGACGCCGAGAGAGCGAAGACTTATCCGCCGATCAAGATAACCCTTAAACGTCCCGGTTCATCGTCATCTCTAGCACCTCTAAAGCCCAATGACTCCTCAAATGTTGCCCTGGATGCTAATGGGGCCTCAGATCCGGCTTCTCCGCAGAAGATCACCCATACACCTTCTCTTGCTCATGGACAGTCAATTCAGCATAGTGGACCAAATGGACATGCAACGCCGAGCTCTCCTGAACCAGGACTGCGGCCTCCCCAAGACAATGTCTTTCAGGTATCACCGCAACACTCGCCTGCCACTTCTACTCCTACTTACTCTGGTCCCTACGGGTCTAATGCGAACAGTGGGACCCAAGCTCCACCCCCGCAAACTACACAGAGACCTACAAGCCCAGATATTCTGTCGTCGCCACACCCACATAGCTCAAGCCTCCCACCTCCAGGACAACCGCCGGCTTTCAAGTTTAACAATAGGCCCCCAGCTCAAGGAGCCGCCAGGCATCTGCCGTCAGTTAGCACCCCAGTTGGAACTTCTGTTTCTCAAACTCCATCGACGGCAAGCAACTACGTCTATGATACAGTACCCTCATCCCACATGATGACCGGGCCCTGTCCAAGATCAAGCGATGGTGATCAACGTCGAAGTTCATTCAACATACCTTCGCCTCTCTCTGGAGCCCCGATTTTGACTCCTAACAATAAGCCCAGCTCGCCCACGACGGCCCATGGTTCCAATAGCCCATTGCCTAAATCTACCACTGTGATAGCCCCCAAACCACCGGCACTTCAGCCATCTCCATGGGAGGCACAAACACAAAACTCAGCAGACTCTGGTCATGCTTCTGCGTTACCTTCGGCAACGACTGGGATTTCGCCAACTAAACACTCTCCGCCCAGACAAACTTCAAATGGAAGCTTCGCCTCGGCCACTCCCTCGATAATCCCCCCTGTCGCTTCGTTGACTCCCAGTTCTCCTCTCCAGAATCTAACCCCTCCAGTCAAGCAGACCGAGGGCCTCAGAAGAAATGGTCAAACTGTGGTTCAATGAAACTACGTTGGGGGAAACGGAGAAACAAAGGTGTATGTGCCACCATTGCAGGCAATAGCCGACAAAAAAAAAGAGGAGCTAAAACTCCCACTGGTGTCTCGGCTCAGTGGAGGAATTGCTGCTTATTCTTGTACTTTGAACTGTCATGATTATGAGGACTAGCAGTAGAGATTGACTGACGAGGTTATTGGGAGTCCTCCTGCTTTTCGGATAGTTATGCATGACATGGATGGATACCATTAGAAGGATGATAGCTGGGTGAGATAAACCTGGCCTATTTTGCATTAGCGTAATGAGAACAGCAAGTTTACGAAAGTAATGTATGTCATTGTAGCAATCTCTTTGTGACACGTGAAGAGCACGCATGCCCTGGGTGTGGATATTGCTGAAGATGAAAGGAGTGCGCAAATTTTGATGAAGCTACATAACAATCCAATTATGGCCAGTTCCACCAGGAAATGTACTGCGACTCCCTCGTGTTCCTGCACTGCAACGGCACTCCATTCTTATCACCTGACCAAACAGCCGCCTCTGTGTCGTTCCTCAGGAACGCACCCCATCACCCAATCTTCCGGTTGCGGCCATGACCAGATAAGAAACAGAGCGCTGCGCGGCAGGCGAGTGGAGATGAGAGAGAGCAGCCTTCTATCGCTCGCAGTCTCGCGCACACGTCGACAGGGGAGGCAGCACGGACTGGAAGCAAAGATTTGGGATGGCGCACCGAAGGGTCTGGGGAGGATCTGAGAGGGAGGAGGCCTGAGGGTACTGGAGTCGAGGCTGGTTTGCAAGGTGGCCGCGGAGCATCCAGGCAGGAGAGGAAAGGGAGCAAACGGGAGTTCATCGGGGGGTTGACCAGCTGGGTCGAGATATTGAATTGGCCTCCGGCGGGAGGACCCAAGGCAGATACGGAGAAGCTGTGCCCAAGCTTCAACAGCCGCCGTGCAGGGCGACAAGAAGGCGAGAATTACTCCTGGCCCCTTCACCCCAACTCTCCCACCAGGACCACCGGTGTTCATGGCCCTCATAAGCGGTATCCAAAAGCCTCCCGGACGTCCAAACAGTCTCGCCTCTGGCCAGAGGTGCTGTGCCGCCAATGCAGGTAGCCGTGGGTTCGCGTTGGTGTGGCTCTCCTCACCTGCTAGCCAGAGGAACGATGTCTTTCCTCTGGCACCTTACCTCTGGCATCTGGCCTCTTAGCCAAGTCAACTGCTGCTATTTCGCGCTTCTTTCTGCTCCTCAGACGTTTGTTTCTGCCTCTAGGGTGCGGAGATGAGGATCTATGTTGAGACGCCTACGAGCACCGGGTAGCGAATGCAGCTGCTTGGTCCTGTGGGTACCTGGCCGACAGCGCGTTTTTCGTCTGCGGCGGCGAGTGTGGAGCGGGTAATACCGGATTTTGGCTGGGGCCGTAACCCAGGCGCACATTCCTCAGGCCAGGAACACATCACAGCTGGGCTGATCACTGCAAGCATTCCTCGCCGCAAGCGAGAAGACTGCAGGGCTGCCTCTTGCTGGGCTGGAACGTGCTGTGAACCGGTGCAGGTGCGCGAACTGGTGGAGAAAACCGTAGAGAATCCTGGCATACAGCTTGATTGGAAAGGGAGCCGCTGTTTGTCATCATATCAAGCCTCGACAGACGGGAACCCGTTAATCCTGGAAATGTCTTGCTCCGTCAGAGACATTGCATGCAATCTATGGTACTGAGCCGCTCCGCACTATGGGTGTGATGACTGGAGCGCCAGAGTTACTATTATATGAGCGACTCGCAACAGTGAAAACGGAAATCGTAAGAATAGGAACTCCCGCTCTAGAAGTATTCTATCTTTACATGTATGATTCCACGTATGTTCGCAATAGTAGTCCTTAGGGTGCTTGTGTACGAAAGCAGTAGTTGGCTGAACGCAGCCAATTTTCCTCTCGCCAAAATCCCCTAATTCGTCCATTTTCTTTCAGGAGAGTCCAAATCCCGAATACATAAAGCCCTGCCAGAAATCTGCTCTTAGAGCTTTGATCTCAAAACAAAGACCATCTCACATCTTGCATAGACAGTGTATTTTTTTGGCCATTGCTTCAGCCAAACTTTTGTTGACACATCATCTGACAAAGGAAGATCCTAAGACTAGAGAAGCCTCAGAGCATCGGCATTGCATTGCGGCCAGGGGTACTGGACGCTGGAGCCTCACATCCCACTTGCCCGCTGCTGCGCTTCCAGAACACCTGTCTGCCAGGCAAGAGGCCCACTGCGGCAGGACGGGTGCCCGCTATAGGTTCGTACCAAACTTCCTGACACTGTACGATCTGAGAGAAAAGACAAACTATTCCCGCCTGATTCATCTCTCAGACCAAAATCTAAAGAGTATACTTCAGATGAACTACCCTCCAGCGGAAGAACACTGCTAGAATATCCTTCCAGCAGGTTGAGTTATTCTTCAGGTGATCGTTCCAGTCTCACTTTGAAAACCAAACTGCACTGCCAAAGCTTCAGCAGACGCTACTATCAACAAGGCAGGTTTCGCTTGACGCCGCTCACCTCAAGCACGGAGCAACCTCTGTTGAAAACGAAGCGTATGCAAGTTCAACCAATACAACCCGTCAACTTTGCAAATAATCGACAGCCCCCTCTTCTTGCTACCGCGCATGCGCCTCCTTGCAATCTGAAAATCTCAAAGCATTCTCTACCCTTCAGTTTCTGAGAGCCCTTATACCAACAGCAGCCCCAGAGTCATTGACTACGAAGGAGAGATCGGAACTTCAAATCCGTGAGCACTGCTCTGAAGTCTTTCGTGATCAACAAAATGTCAAACCCACCTCCCCCCCCGCCGATTGATGGCGAGCTCACTGAACATGGCCTCCACCATATCGTAGAACACAATTCGAATACGTCCTACCCGCAAGAGCAGCACTATAATGAGGGGGTCCGCCTACAATCGCAATACGGCTCTCCAGCACCTCAGCAAGATGACGGATACCGCTATGGCCAGCAACCCAGATATGCATACCAGCAGCACCACGACAATGGCTTGAATAATCAATATGTAAGAACAGCGGCGATCTCCACGGAAAAGCCAACTGACATTGCGCAGGAAAGTTATGCTGGACAAATGTACCAAGATCACTACAGCACCCCAGCAACTTCGCCCCCTACCCCCTCCATGAGTTCAAGAGATATGCGAACAAGGAATGGCCTTAAAGTTGACAGAGCACCCCAGAGCCTGCGACCAATGCCTGAAGGACGTTCGCACGTTGTCAAGTCGCCGAAGCCAAAGAAAGCCAGAGCTGCAAAGACTAAAGCTGAGAAGAAGATCGCAAAGCTCGAGAAACCACTGAGCGAATTGACGAAAGACTGGGGCCATCTACCGATCGTCGACATTGAAGCATACGTCAACCGATCGGCAGAGGAGCGAAGAAGAGAGGTAGAGACCGGAAAAATTCCTGGCAAGGTCAAGCGCCCAATGAACTCCTTCATGCTATACCGAAAGGCGTACCAAGGCCGCACGAAAGATTGGTGTCTCCAAAACAATCATCAGATCGTCTCACAAGTTTGTGGTGACAGCTGGCCACTGGAGCCTGAGCACATCAAGGAGCAGTACAGCGAGTGGGCTAGAGTTGAGCGCGCGAATCATCAAAACGCACACCCAGGATACAAGTTCTCGCCAACCAAGCCAGGAACTTCGAAGGTTTCCAAGAGGAAGGTTTCGGAAGAGCCTCTGACCGAAGAGTCCGACTTGGACGATTTCGAGTGGCAGAGTGGATCAAAGAGAAGCTCCAAGAAGCATCGTCCATCTCCTAGGATGACTCCGCTTCCAGTCGCATACCCAACGACCGAATCAGCATATAGATACTCCTCCAGAGATAACTCAATGGAGCCTCATCACATCTACCACCCGTCATCCTATCAAGCCAATAACCCCGGAAGACCGATGCCAATGCCGTACAACCAGAACTTGCGTCAAGGAGAGTACTACCGGCAGATCATCCACAACAACCAGAACCTCCCAAGCACCGAAGATGTCGTCCTCAGAAAGGCAACCACTCCTGGGCCACACTCATATTTGGGACTTCCCGGTGGCCACGAGTACGACATGCAATATCAACAGTACCGAGAGTCGCCAGCTCCCGAGCCACGAATCGATCCATCGCTGGTTCCTCAAAACCTCGTTGGTAGCTTCCATGGCGCTGGACACCCAAGCGTGTACTACAGCGCCAGTCAAAACAGTGACCATCAGTGGGAGACACCCTTCGCAGCTCATGATCAGGACCCAAACATGCCGTTCATTGACCCTACGCTCACCCTGGAAGGCTCACAGATCCATGACCCGCATGCACACATCTTGAGAGGAACGCAGGAGAATTGGCACGTTGAGACACTGGAGGAGGAGGACCAGTTCAACAAGTGGATGGATGGCGCCTGAGTAATGTCCTGTCTTTGGTGGCGAGCGTGTCTTGACTGGTGTTTCGAGGAGACCAAGATTCTTCCTAAAATAGGAGCGCGGTTGTAAACTGGTGCGGTAGACTGATGAGCATTTTCAGGTAGCGATGGCTGGCGTGAAGGGTTTATTTTTGTGCTATTTCAGTGTGGCGTTTGTACAGGTCCTTCAAGTATTACCCCAAATGTTGAATGCATGTTATATGATGAAATCATCAACCATGGTCTTGGATGATTTGGCAGTGATTTCGCTTACGAAATAAACCCTTCAGCCCTCATTAATCACTCTCGTCGTACCGTTGCCTTGTGGTTTCGGTGGCTTTTCATGCTCCATATCACCGTGGATGTTTGTTCTGAGGCAATCTTGGCCTCCTTGTCGGTGTCCATGGAGTCTTTGATTCCATGGGAGACTTTCACGGCCCCTCCGAATGTTGGAATGAAGCTGAAAGTTTGTGGATCTGACAATGCCATTGTTCATGCAGGTAGCCGTCAGGGCTTGCTGAAAATAAACTCAGGGGCCTTGGGGAATTACGATGCCATTGAGGAGGGAAATGCCGTGATAAGCCTTCTGTCCGCTTTCAAAACAGGCTTTCGATGATAACAATAGTGACACCAAACTAGGTGAGGTGTGGTTGGTGATATGTAATAAGCTTTCCTCGCGGCGAAAGCGCTTGCTAGCCGCGCCGCGTCCTGAATGTTCGGCGCGACATCCCGCTCTCCGGACAAGGCTGAAAATGACTATTCACTTTCTCACGCGTCCACTGTTGAGAAGCTCTTCAAATGTATGGGGATCTAGGAAATCAACTTGTACGTTCACCCGCGTCCCCCTCCAAGTACGCTCTGATGTTGGGCGCAGGTCCAACATGCCAAAAGGACGCAAAAGCTAGAACATCTCCCCCCTTATCAGACCGAAACTGTGCGGGCAGTAACGAGAGAGGTGCGAGACCTAGATAAAGACGTTTCGAGCATCTTGCAACCATTCAACGGCTCATTCGAACCATCTGCGGATCCTGCAACGGCTTGTACTCTCCTCGTCGACCACCTCTGCATGCGTCGGAACAAGCGTTGCCTGCTCGCTTATCACCGGACACGAACGGACAAGCTGGAAGAGATGGTTTGGAGCGGGAAAGATGTCGTGGATCTGGCGGCACAACAGAGAGCTCCCAATGAGAGTCAGAACGGAGCAGCAGATCTTGGCAATGGGGAGGGGAACAGTAGCAGTCTGAGTCCCGAAGAGGAGGAGTACGTCAGACAATACAGCGATTTACTGGCCGCCTACAAGGGCCAATGGACTGATATTGATCTGACTGGGAGTCTTGAGCCCCCACGGGATCTCTTCATTGATGTTCGAGTGTTGAAGGATGCCGGAGAGATACAGACAGAGTATGGGTTAGTGACTTGGATTCCTGCTGACTCTCTTGACTTGACTAACAAGCCGGGCAGCACAATCAACCTCACCAAGAACTCGCAGTTCTACGTTCGCCAAGGAGATGTGGAGCGATTGATAGCACAAGGATACCTACAGAAACTGAGCTGAGAGTGGGACTCGGCCGCAATGCGGGGTTGGAGTACTTTGCGCAAGCACAGGACAAGATTGACAGCTCAAGATTCATGAAAAAGACTCGTCACGGGCAACACGGTCGAGGAACAGGCCTCTCGGAGGTTTTCATAGCATCCGTGTCGATGCTCCTCTTGCACAGTTCGCAGAGAGGACCCGTTACGGTCAACGCCGGATACGAGTGGAGTTTGACGAAAAGGAACAGGCGTGAGCGAACAAACTTCTGAGCTGGCAAGGTGGAAAAAGGGGGGGAAGGGACAAGGCCAAGGCGAGCACGGGAAAGTTGAGAATGGCTCAATGGATGCTTCCGAGCTGGGAATTACTCGGGACGGTAATCTCGTTTCCGGGATTATATTGGGTGGACGCCATAGATCCGTTCAAGGAAAAGTCCTATGTGCTGGCCCTGATCTCTACAGCTCTTTTGTATTCGTTTTCCAAAGTCTTCGGAGCATGTGGTTGCATGCTCACTCTGTGGAACTGGCACACATCGCACCAGCCACTCAAACGCAGTGAAGAGTTCGGGCAGCTAGCTTGCCATTTTCTTGATTGCATGATTCTAATGCACTTTGCGGGATGTACTTCGTAGTTGTGCCCGAGGGGCCCGTCCCACCAGACGCAAGAGCATGTTTGAGGGATGCTAACGAAACTTGTCATTTATGGTGGTAGATACAGGAAGACAGAGCTTCACTAGTTTCGGTTCCGAGTAAGTACTTACAGATTGGGGATTGGCTGCCAGTGTAGAGCAACACGAAGTCCCATGTTCTCTGGCAACGAAGGTTTTTGCGATACGCAGGGTAAGCATGGCGACATCTGATTGCACAACTCCAAACTTCGCTGCGTGCTCAAGTGAGAGAATTTGGTCTGGTGCGCTGTAAGCTCTCGTACGTTCATGTGGCGCATCTCTCTGAGCACCATAGCCGTTGTCGTGTTACCAGGGAGCAAGAAGTCTCTGTCAGTCGGATAATCGATGGTGCTACGCATGACACCACGACGACGTCGAGTGTCGCTGATGATGCCATTCGTTGCCGTACGCGCGGAGCGAAAAGTCAGTTCGGCTTACCACCCCCGGATGCCATGCAGAAGAAGCCAAGATTGACCGGACAAGAGCCCTGGACGCCGTGAAAACCGGGGTCGGCACGTGATACCTCCACAGGACCCCGCTGCTGCAGGGCGATGCAGGCAAGGATGCCGAAGACCGGCCCTACCAACGCTCCTCTCTCCTCCCTCCCACTACACTCCACCCCTCGCCAGAATGACAAGATCGTCAGTCCTTGCGCGGAGCATTTCCCATGGTATCTGCTGCTGCTATTACGGTTGTAGATGACATGACTAAACATCCAAAGTCATCTCTCAAACCATGCTTTTCCATCTAGACCTTCTCCTTGTTACTTACCTTACGCTTGCCCAGCATACGCTTGGTCCTGCCCGCACTTAGTCTGGTCTGGTACCGGCCCTTGGCTCAACTTATTTCACCATCATACTCTTACAACCTCGTTCCCAACGCTCTGCCCCCCTCCCTCGACAGCGCGAGTGGCCCACGAACTTGCTTATTGCCGTCGCCATCGAAGGGTTGCCGGCCATGTCACTGCCAACTTCGGGATTCGTCTCCTCGAGACGACTGCGGGCTCCCTCGGTGGGATCGCACTCGAGTCCAAAACGCATCCCAGACGCATCCGATGCCGACGATGGCACCTCAAATGCCGGCCTGGATTATGGTTCGTGCCGGGGAAGGCAAGAAACACCGGCTTCACATGCGTCTGCAATCAGCTCTTCCTTGGCTTCCAATCGTGACCCAACAAGGTCCTCCGTACATTTCTTACATCGAGGAAATTCAAATCCTCAAGGTGATTTCCCTCCCCAGGTTTTCCTTTGGAATTCCACTGACAAGATATCAGCGCATGCTGATAACACACTTACGGCTCGAAGTGTGCGGGAAGATACAGCAGAACTTGCCTCATACGCTCTTTCAGATAAAGCTTCTGTGCGAAGCGTGTCTCCGCCCCGCCAGCGTTCTGCGCAAACGTCCCTCGAATCCTATTTCGGCCCGGGGAAATTGGAGAGCGAGAGCTCGCCGATCAGGAATATAGAAGGATTGCAGAATCACCCGATTCCAGAGGGTTCAGAGCCGGTATCACCGGAAAACAGTTCGATTACGTCAGATCGGGCTCCAGGCACTTCAGTTTTGACGAAAATGTTGAAGAATTCCCCGCCGGAGACGCGGCATGCGAACGACGATAACGACTCTGAGGGAGAGCATGGAGCAGGTGGGATTTGGGGCGACGATCGTTCGCGGCAGGGACGATTGGTCATCACAAGTCATGGCGTGGGGGTTGATCCAACAGAAAGTACGTCTCTGCTGGGGAAGAGTCATCATCCGGACTGGATACGCGGCGAGCAGGACATTGAGAGACAGGCCACCAAACAAAGACCGGCCTGGCCCAGATTGCGGGACTTCGTATTATGGCCTCAAAAAAAAGGACTTGATGCGGCCCGGACAATTGCGAACCCTAAAGCCTGGGATCTGAAGGTTATATGGACCAACGCTGTCGTGGAGCCTGTGAGCTGCCTACCGGCAGTCGTTCTTGGGAATCTGCTCAATATTCTGGACGCGCTGTCCTATGGTAAGTAAGCTCATGACGGGCGCAGACTTCGCATCACGGGAAATTTCAATGGCTCTATTGCAAGCGTTGCATAGATCTGAAACCTACGATTGCTGATAGTCTCGTAGGCATGATTCTTTTTCCCCTGGGGAACCCGATCTTTGGGACTCTCGGTGCTGCCGGTATCTCGATGTTCTATGTTAGTTGCATTATATCTCAATTGGTATACTCCAGCGGTGGCAGCCGATTTAAGGGCGGTGTTGGCTCAGAGATGGTACGTAGCGGACCTGGTGTATATGCTACTGTACTGATTCCTTGCAGATCGAGGTCGTCCCATTCTTTCACAAAATGGCCTTCACCATCCTGGGCATTGTTGGTGAAGAACACCCCGACTCTGTTATTGCAACCACGATCACCGCCTATGCTTTGAGCTCCATCCTCACTGGTCTAGTTTTCTTCTTGATGGGCGTTTTCAATTGTGGATACATTGTTGGGTTCATTCCAAGACACATCCTCATTGGCTGCATCGGCGGCGTAGGCTTCTTTTTGATCGTAACCGGCCTTGAAATCACGGCCCGACTGGACGGCAACCTGCATTACGACATACCAACTTTGAAGAAGCTGTTCGAGCTTGAGACGTTCATCTTGTGGATCACTCCTTTCTTGCTCGCCGTGTTATATTTCTCATTAAAGACTAAGGTCCAAAAGACTTACCCAAATTTTGCGAAATACGACCTTCCCGTTTTCATCCTATGTATCCCAGCGGTCTTCTATTTCTTCGTCCTGACACTGCAAGAATTGGAGCCAGAAGACCTGCGAGAGACTGGTTGGATTTTCGAAGCCGTGCAAGCAGGAGAACCATGGTGGCACTTTTATACATTATACGGTAAGCTTATTTCATTCTCAGACGAACGGGTGCTGATTACCGAAGACTTCGGCCTCGTACACTGGGGTGCTCTCGCTGAGACTATTCCGTCAATGTTTGCTCTCACATTCTTCGGGATCCTACACGTGCCAATCAATGTGCCGAGTCTGGCATTTTCGATCGGAGAAGATGACTTGGATCTTGACAGAGAGTTGATCGCCCACGGTATATCAAATGCATTGTCTGGCTGTGCAGGTAGCATTCAGAACTACTTAGTATATACAAACAGCCTATTATTCATCAATTCTGGCGGTAACAGCCGTATGGCAGGTTTTATGCTTGCAATCTGCACTGCTGGGACTATGCTAATCGGCCCTGTCATTGTCGGATATATACCAGTAATGATGGTCGGTGTGCTTATCTTCGTGCTTGGATTTGAGCTCCTCTTCGAGGCCGTTATAGAGCCGAGAGAAAAGCTTAAGCCTCTCGAGTATCTCACAGTAAGAACCTTCAATCCCCTTATCTTGCTATCATTAACATCTCTAGGTCATCGCGATTGTTCTCGTCATGGGGGTCTACGATTTCGTGGTTGGTATCGCCGTCGGGATCGGCCTTGCATTCATCTCCCTTATTGTTCAGACATCGAGGATCCCGGCTGTTCGAGCCTCGTTCTCTGGCCAGATCGCTGGATCTACTGTTCGGAGAAACGCAACGCAGCGGCGCTTCCTCGAAGATGTCGGGCAACAGATTCACGTCACAAAGCTAGGAGGATATTTATTCTTCGGCACCATTGTCAGCGTCGAGGAGCGGATCAGAGCGTTGGTTGAAGATCAGGCATTCAGTGAACGACCCATTCGATACTTGATACTCGATCTCAGGAAAGTCGACGGGGTCGATTACTCGGCTGCTGAGGTCTTTCAACGACTCAAACGGATCCTGAAACCGAAGGGCGTCACAATGCTCATGAGTGGTGTGAAGGAAGAAAGCTCAGTGAGCCAAAGCCTGCACGCGGTCGGGCTTATCGGGGATGGAGGCGAGGTCAAGATGTTTGATGAGCTCAACTCGGCACTTGAGAGCTGTGAGAACGAATTACTTAAGATTTTCTACGCAAGCAAGGAGGCTCGTGTGAGCCGCAACGCTCCTACCTCTATACTTGCCCCCGGTCGACCGCAAAGCCCATCTTATACCATCGATGCCCAATTTAGCTCACCACGACGGAACCAACTCCATCGAGCTGCCACCACTACTCTGGATAACAATCCAGGAGAGTCAAAGTATCTCAACTTCAAGGAACCACTACGTTTGATCCTACAGACATTCCAGGGTCTAACGGAAAAGAACGAGGACTTCTGGTTCAAGGCCATCCCTTTCTTCGTCAGGAAAGAGTATCTTGCCGGCACTACCCTGTTTCAGAGCGGCGAGCCCGCGAAAGGCTTTTACCTGCTCGAAGACGGCATCCTTCGGGCTGACTATGAACTACCTCAAGGGCGGTACTTTGAGTCTATAGTTGCAGGCACGACTTGCGGTGAACTCCCATTTTTCTCGGAAACCGATCGGACAGCGACTGTCCAAGCTGAGCGGGATTGTGTGACTTGGCTCATGGACAGGGAGGATTGGGAAAAACTCCAAACGTCCGAACCTGCAGTCGCACAAGAATTGTTGCGAATTTCACTGAAACTTACGAGCGAGAGGATGAGTGCTATCACATCATATGTGTTAACAACTGCAGGTTAATTGGTCGATGGTGTAAGTATCGTGTTTAAATAGAATTTAGAAAAGAATGAGGATAGATAGTGTATCTATCCTCCGGGTCATTGCTGCAAGGTGCGGCGAGGAGTTGTGGCTGGAAAAGTGGAAAATAGTTCGTTGTATAGTTGATATAATCAATTAGACCTAATCTAAGCTTAGTCTTCTTCATCCTACGACGTTTCAAGACTCATTCGCCATTACAGGCACTAGAATGATACAAAATTGCTAGCTACTGCCTGGCTACGAATCAGGCCCAGGAGGAAATCTTGTACTTGCTTCCAGGCTCTCAGGGCCACCCGAGCAGCCCAATAATCAAGTTCGGGGTCCCTGCAATCTCCTCCATTTCCGCCTGCAGCTCATCAACATTCCAGATGGACCAGATCATCTTGCTTCTGCCAGAGCGCCGCCTCGGTACCATCAACACAAAGCAATAAGCGAAGCACTCCACAACACTATACTCCACGCAAGCCCAGTCCTATCCAAACTTGCACACGATCCTCGAGGAAAGAAAAGCAGCTCCCCATCGCCAAGCGGCAACACCAACCCGGCGGCGCCTCGCAATCTCCCATCCATCGGCGTCGGCAACACGTCCAGAGATCCGAGTGCCGCTTGAGCCGAGCGGTTACCCGGGTTTGTCGGCTGCGGTGCGCTCGACGATGCCGACGACGAGCGCCAGGTACCTGGGTGGTGTTGGGCGTTCCGGGAGGGGAGAGGGGAGAGGGGTTAGGAGCGGTAGATGGGCACGCACCCCTCGGCAGGAACAACTCGAGCACGTACCACAGTGGCGTGGCGTGGCTCGTTCGAAGATGGGGAGATGTGTGGAGAGGCGCACGACGGGAATCTTGGTGCGAGACGGAGGTGTGTGGAAATGTTCAGGTGGATAAGATGATCTGGTTCTCAACGAATTCTTTCTATGCGAGCCCTTATCTGGCCCAAAGATGTTGCTACTGCGCCATATGTCCATAAGTCCAACGCCAGACACATGCAGTGATAACCATTCCTCTCTAAAACAATCCATCAAGAAGTGAACCGCACGCTGGTATTCATCGCGAAAGCAACCCAGTGCTGCGAGGGAATCATATCTGATTGGTCTGCAGGCCCCCTCCTTCCAGCTCCGCGTTTTCCAACGCATCCATATCAACCTCTTCGTCTTCATCATCATCATCGGACTCTTCTGCATCGACCTCCGCCTCATCATCCTTGAAGCCGCTTTCAATTTCTAGCTTTCGAAGACGCTTCCGCATATCATCCTTTTGCCCTCCTTGCCATCTTATCAACGTTGCAGGAGCATGGACTCTAAAACCATAGATTCGAGGTATATATCTATCAGCGCTCTTCGGGGGTATCAGTGCTGGGTAGACTTGGAAGATGATATTGTGGAAAGAGGTGCCGAAGTATGCACCGTCGATAGCTGAGTGGCGGGATGATTTTGGATTGTAGATGTCTTCGCACTTGGCACAGTAGAGTTTCACTGCTTTAACGTTCGGATTGTCTGATTGCCCCATGGGGAGCAAAGGATGTGACTTGCACATTACTCGGGGGCATTTTCCAAAGTCAGCTTTCTTATACTTCTCAAGCTGTTTTGTTGGTCAGCATATCATCAAGAAACTACTGACAGCATCTACTTACCATCTTCGCCAGCCCCCTTGTGGTAACGATGTATCTTGCATGCACAAGCCCGTACAGATGTCTCGCCGACTTCTCGATCGTCTCCCGCATCTCATCATCGCAGTCTAGATCAAACACGTCTGTGACCAGATCCAGGGCGTATTGGTAGTATTGGACTTCGGTGTTCAAGCCAGTGAGGTTGAACCTGTCGGTAAGGTAGTCTTCGTCGATCTCGCAAAAGTACTCATTGCCCCGGGATGATATGAACTGCGAGATGTATTGTTAGTCAACATATTTCTCGAGGCAGGCAACTCGAGCGAGTACGCATCCAACGAAAGGATCATCGCTGTCGTAGACCGTAGGCCGCCAACCTCGACGTCTCCTAGGGTATCTATCGCCATCATCCGGGTATCTAGCCCAACCTGGACCATTTTCCTGTGTGGACTGCTTGCTCAAATGGTCTTCCGTAGATTTTCCATAACCTGCACTGTTGAAATGATTGGAGGTCCGAGGAACGAGCCATATCAAAGATATATCGTCCATGGTAGAGCTTCGTACGAGGTTGGGCAGGTATCCAGGGAGCTGAGCACAATATCAAGGACTGGAAATCGCGGAGGGTTGCTGGCAGAGCAGTGCTCCATGTAGAAAATAAAATAGACAAAGATCAGGGGTTTGCTGGCTTTGGCAGACCCGACGTGGGGGTTTGCGCGTGGGCGTTTTTGGGGTTTGACTTAGTATCCGATGAAGAGAGCCTAGTTCCATCTCTATCGCGGATGATATCGGCGGAAGCCTTCTTTCTCTTCTCGCTTCCCCCAACTACTCGAGCATCCGTTTCTCCTTCTCAGCCCGACCAAGATGTAGAAAATCGCGCAGCGCATAACACAGTGAAAGGTTCAGACTTACCCAATCTCTCCAGTAGCTTGTGTAGTCGCTATCCGTCTCGCTATTGAAATCGTCCATGTTTTCACGTCGCCTTGCCGCATGTGCTCTGGAGGCACTTGCCAAAGGGTAGGCAATGTCGCCGTCGTTGTCGAGGTGAGGCTGTCGGCGTGGGATCGAAGCGAATCTCTAGTTTGGAGGGGCATGGAAGCGCACAGACCCGGCACGTTCCCGGCCGAAAGACGCCAAGCTAAGACGCTCACTCTCCATAAAGGCGGGAAGTAGCGCTATTCCGGGTTCCTGAACCGTGGTACTTAGAACATCTCGCTGCCATTTCACCAACCACTCTGAGTCTATCATCTTTGCTCGACAAAGCAAGCTCCCCTGTCAAAACAATCTACCACCCGGGCAAGGTGCCAAAGTAACATACGGCGAGGATAATAAGTCAATAATGGTCTTGTCATCGACAGTTGCACATTTTTAAATGGTGGCGAACCGAGCAGGTACCCGAAGGCTCTGGGCGATAAGGTAGACAGCATGGAAGGCATATATGCATTCGGTCCATAACGGCAGTTAGCCTAGGAAAGAAAGGCTATGGGGAGTTTGCTTTCCACACACGGTATCGGAAGGAAGAACTATGGCAATGCGACGATCTCTGTTGAGATCAGAAGCAACAGAATGGTCACATACTAATCCTGAGATAGTTTATCATTCGGTATTATTTACCTCCAGGGTCATTGAATCGGAGGCAGGGTATGAACATCAGAAAAGCTTTGAGCTCTACCATCTTTTTTCTCTGGCCATCAACACCCCAAAACGCCTTCCAATGCCGCCAATACAAAATCTGGTATAAACGTTATGAACATCAGGTCCTCTTATGCGAGAAATAGTCGGAGTTGCCATTATCTGTCGGGCTTCGGCTGCGACTGCTATCTTCCATATCGCTGTTGCTACTTCCGTTGGGAATGGTAGGTTTTTTGCTCGACTGTGGAGCTTTCAATCGTGAACCTTCGAATAGAAAGCTACTGTGTTGACGTTCTTCGGGGCTTTTGAGATTGACCATCTCCATAGCCTCTCTCAATGTAGCTCCAGTTTCGTCCAAAGCAGTCAAGAATCGGGCAAGCTCCTTACACAGTTCCCAGTCTTCTTCGTCCTTCGCTCTTGAAAACAATCGCACCAGTTGTTCTGAGCTTGAGCTCAGTTCCTCGAATGTGTGGAGGATAAGTAAGTAGCCCCCAGCTGTCTTTAATGAGCCTCGTTGCAAAGACTCTTCAAATAGTTCTTGTGGGGGTGGTAAATAGGCAAATAGTGTTCGCCACGATCGTACCTCAGTCTTGCGGGTACACTGAACAACGATGTCGAGATACTGCGGAAATGAAGACAGAAACGAGAGAACACCCGGCAGAAGCGCGTTTTCAGGGGTTGGTGGGGTGTCAACTTCTTCGTCGAGAACGTTATGCAGTAGAATTTCCAAGGAGTGGCCGAAGTATGCCAGACTTTGGTACCGGTGCGCAAGATGTAGGGCAGCCGAAGAATCGAATCTAGCTAGATGGAATCGAAGGACCTCTGGAATGAACAGCTGAGTCTGACGACAGTTAGCGAAAATTCAGGAGATGGAAGGAGCATCATACCCGGATTGTAAATCGAAAGAATGCGAAGTTCACATTGTGGCGCTGGAAAATTTCTGGTTCAACACCAAGTAATATACCTTTTCGTAGTAGAACGGATAGAGGGTAGAAATCGATTGGTATTGAAACCATAGGTGGTAGTTCACGAATTAGCTCCGCAGGTGCTGAGCGCAGAACATCTTGAACGTCAGGCCACAGTCGCATATCCTTACCATCAAATATCCAAAGGGAATCCCTTAGGCCATTTCCCTCATCACGGTCGAGGTTGTTTCCAATTGACACATTCGCTGTGCCCTGGATTCGAGTTGGGCTTGACAGGGGTAGGTCCCGCATCAAGGTATAGTATTCGACGTTTTGTGCAATGACGTGCATGTCGTACTTGAGCAGCCCTGCTTCGTTAATACTTGGTTGGAGAAGGACCAGTTTCCCATCAACGAGGAAGAGAACTGTAGCGACAGCAACGTCTTGAGACGGATCGCCTTCAAGAAGCTGGTTGTCTGGCAAAATCCAGCTCAGTCCTCTGACCCGAGCAGGTGACCGAACGATGCCGTGGAATGCAATCTGGCCGACCTGGACAATCCTGATCGTGCCTGCTACTGTGGTGAAGATATAATGATACAGCAAATTATCGTAAGTATAGACAAGCAAAGAATCATCCCCAGACGGCGTAACCAGAACGACAGGCGACGGCAATATCTCAACGTGAAGCGCGAGAGAGTTGTCGAGTGCTACTTCGCGTGAGTAGAGGCGAATCTCAAATGATTCGCCGGCCTCAACAGCAGCCACCAGTATATGCTGATGCCAGCACATTCCACCCCGTACCTGGAACTCGTTTTCCATTTTGCCGTCATCGAATGTTTTCCATTTTCCACTGTTTATACTGTAGTGGGCTAAGCCACGGCGGCCAGCTACAGCAACGTACCTGCCATCGGGTGAAATGACCGAGCATCGCATAGGCCATTGATGCAGGAGATAGCCCGAGGGTATTTGGGCAGTATGCCAAAGCGAAGATTCGGCGGAGATCGTAGTGAGATCTGGAAGGTCATAGCCCCGATATATCATCAAATTTGACGTCGTTTGAAGCAGTGTTCGTGAAATGTTTGCAGAGGCATAACACCCAGTTATAGCACTTCGAGCCATCTCTAATGTCCATATCCGGTCGTCTTGCTGGCTGATTATGAGGATCTCCGAGCCCCCACCGAGCCATGATGCTTCTCTGACACCTTTGAGCCACCCTTCCGCATGCTCTTCGGAAATCCTCTGATCTGAGCCAAAGCTCGTAGCCCCTGGTTTTCCAAACACACTCCACGTGGCCCAGCCGTTCTCATACCCTGCAAAGAGATGATATCCATCGGGAGAGTAGGCTAGACAGGTTATGCGGCCCGATGACTGCCCCGACACGGATGCTCGGTGCATGTGGGATGCAGGAATATTGCCGACATAGTCTCTGGCCGTATACACTTGGATCGTCCCGTCTGTACAGCCGATAGCAATCAGAGAGAATCTTGCATTTATAGCAGCTTTCATTGCACTATTTGCAGGTGTCTGAGGGGTATGAAAACAATAGCCCCTGAAAAGCTTCTGCGGGGTATCCGTGTGTTTTTGCTGTGGCACTCTCTGGACGGCGTATCCTTTCCCATCACTTGTTATCCAAGTGTGGAGATTCATCGGTCTGTCATGGATCATCTCGGTTACGGTTATCTTTTTGGGCAACCAATCCATCCGGCTGAAAAGTTCTGTACTTGTCTGGTTTCCAGCACTATCGGGGGTCCATCTGATACATTGAACTGCTGCTGGTTTTTGGGTTGCTACGACCAGTTCGTCGTCTAGCGCCAATGCTTTCCCAATACCGGCATCAAGTTTTATGACCATCCGGAAACGTACGCTGATCTCTCTAACTCCTCCGCCCTCCCCAGGTCCCCACATGATCATATCCCCTCCTTGATTTATTGCTCCATGAAAGTTGCTCTGTCTGCGGTTTTGGCCACTGATGTGGTTCGAAAAATGCGGTCTGTAAACTCGAGCATCCGGATCCGTAGCCAGGGTATAAGTGATTAAGTACCCAGAACTTGTTTGTACCACGAATATCGCCGAGTCGGGGCGAACGAGAAGGGAGACATTTGGACCATATGTACCCAGGGATTTTTTGGAACGAACGACTAATGCCGATATGGCAGTCGGCTGCATGACTTTTAAGCATAGTTTCAGTCAGTGCCTGGGATTCGTACCTTCGTCTGCCAGATTGTCAACGAGGTGGAGGTAATAACGGCGAAAAGATGCCCTGGTCTCGATAATTTAAGGGATATCAATGGTTCTTTCTCGGCTGGCCCGGATGCAGAGGGATCGTAGCCAGTCGCTCGGCTGGGAAAGCGCCGGTGATAGTCGTGTTCAGCAGATTGAGTGTCTGTAGTCGTTGGAGTGACTGGTCTAGACATTTCCGAGTGATCTTCATTCTCGTCTTCTCTTCGGACATCGGAGCCATTGCTTGGGATATTGAGGTAAGATCCGCTGCCCTCGGCCGTATCGCGCGATTCGGCATCGTCGTCGGATTCGAGGACTCGCTCACTGGGAGCTGTCTCGTTGCTCGCAGCGTAAACCCGCGGAGCTCCAATGGGCCAGTACATGGCTGCGTACTACCACCGGATACCTCATTCGTGTGGTTCCATGCCCGCGATACTCGTAAAGGCGCGAAATGACTGTGAACAGATGAGGTTCTCGACATTCACGAAATCATTTGGGGGAGCTGGGGTTGAAGTGTAAATAATGCTGATCTGCTTGTCCGAATGCGGTAAGTGCCGGCCGCCAGATGCAAATGGGACTTGGGTGGCAGAGCTCCCAGTATCCTCCTTCGACTCATACTCATATTAAATTCTCTCCAGATCAGAGCCAGTTGTTGATTTTGCTCCTTTACCAAACTCGTACTGTACGTATACGCGTCAAACGACCCGATATTTATATGTTTTTACTAAATGTGCTAACAAACGTGAAGCAACATCCTCACTTGCAGGTAATATAGCAAGAAACAAAGTCTCCGCCATGGCACCCACTCGTCACCGCGTCAGCATACCCAAAGAGAAATTCTCTGCTTACTTTGGCGCTCTCAGAACAATAGCTTATCATGACCCCTCTTCTCGCGGCACAGGTGCTCATGGGTACGTACTCTGCTCACTCAGCGTACTGTTTATTGCATCTATATTTTAGGCTCTGTTTACCGATACATCGTTTGCTTTTACTCAATTCTTCTCAAGTCGTTTTCTACGGCTGCTCTTCTTTCCGATATTGGTGACACGGAGTACTGGCACACAGTATCTTCCATTCTAAAAGAATATTTTTTGTATTCGTACTTCTCGGTCTATAGCTGAGGAGATGAGCTTAGCATTCGGTCTATGTCTTGGAATCCAACAGGCACTCTGATAGCCACGGGTGCAGAGCGAATACTTCGAGTGTAAGTGCCCTGGTTCCTGTGACTCGTCCGTGTACTAAATTTCTCAGATGGAATCCAGAGAGGCAAAATGTCAAGAACTCGACTGAACTCAAGGGTCACGCAGCTACTATTGAAAAAGTTGGGTTCAGCCCTGTGAAGGACGCGGAGCTTTGCAGTGTCAGTGGTGATGGGGTTGCTAAGTTCTGGGACGTCAAAACCAAGGCTCTCATCAATGAGGTGAAGGGTCTCGGGGATGCCTTCACACTTGCTTGGGCTCCAGATGGAAAGACTCTGATTGTGGGCAACAAGGTAGGTGTTTCCTCATCCTGTGTTCAATAAGCGAAAAAGCCTCACTGCCTTATCTTGAAACAAATAAGTATCTGAAGGGTCTTTTAGTCCGACAATCTTTTTGTACTCTCACCTACGTCACCAACTCCAATTTCTTCCCATCAGCAGACAGTCCAGACCAATCAACTCGTCTTCTGTCATAGCGGCAGGAAAATTTTCTTGACTACTGGAGAAGGGAAGGTCAAGATCCTGTCATATCCAGGCTTTGAACCGATACTCTACACGAGTCACGACCCAAGCATACCCTTCGCTCTCAACGGCCACACTTCATCATGTGTCTCCATAGATTTGCAACCCACGGCACGGTTTCTCGCGACGGGAGGACATGATTCCATCATTGCCTTATGGGATACCACGGACTGGATTTGTCAAAGAACACTGATTGATATGACTGGCCCTGTTCGAAGCATAAGTTTCAGCTTTGATGGCACCTTCATCATCGGTGGTAGCGAGGAAGGATCAGGGTTGGGTATCGCACATACGGAGACAGGTGAGGCTATTCATACGATAAAAACCGCAGGGCCATGTCCAATCGTTGCCTGGCACCCAAGTAGCTATGTGCTTGCTTACTCTGACCTTGGAAGCTTGAGAATTATTGGAGTCAGTACAGACAAGAAGTAGAGGGAAGTTTATTTCAATATTGCCTCTCAGAGATGCATTCATAACGGGGCAGCTATTGCACTTGGATTTTCCCCCGACTGCCCTGAGCTAGAGTCTTAAACCTTCTCTCGCATCAACGTGACGCGAGTGTGTTCCTGCTAGCCATCAGGCAACTGCCAAAGCCAGGTGTACGACGGCAGCCAGACAGAACACTGTTATGGTCCGCCCATCTGAGCAATAGGTACGGTCCAGCGAGCAGACGTAGCAGCCAGAGAAAGCACTTCAACCTCTAAACCCAGCCTTCACGTTAATATGCAGGCAATAGAAAGCTACGCTGTTGGATTACAGACTATCAAAGACCTCTGCGGAAAGGAACAATTTCAGTCAACACCTGGGAGTCGGCCTAATAATAATTTCCCCGCCCTGGCAAGCGAAAGTGGGCAAAATGTTGGTTGTTGATTCAGCAATGTTGTAGTCCTTCACCGCCCTGCAATGATTGGTGAGAAAGTTGTTCACAAGGCTGGTGAAATTTTTCTTGAGTTGGATTTTGGGATTTCAAGATTTCGAGGCGGCTGGCACCGATTCTGGCAAAGGCGGGAGAATGAAGGTGGCGACCAGAGTGTCGCTGAGATGGATGCAGATATAAGATTGGTAAGCAGCGTTGGCAAAATAGACATCCGCCAGACGCTGGCAGAAAACGTCATGCGCCGTAAGAATACCACCGCCATAGACCCCTGACTGCATTTTACCGCGGAGGTATCAGTGACTCAAGAGAAGGCTGAGGACTTGTCTCCGTACAAATGACAGCCCTTTTGTGCCAGTCAAAGCACATTATCGACGTTCAGTTCTGGAATACTCGAGAGAACGATGCTACGCAGTATATCGAGAATATCTGAGCTCGAACTGATCAGACATTCATGTGCTCAAAAACGCGCAGTACAGCCGGCCCAAAAGTTCGCGAGCGGCACAGAGCAAGGACACCACTCGAGCTCGCAAGCGCAGCAACGCTGAGCGCGACGAGTGATCGGAAGAAAATTATCGCTGAACTACTTTTCGGGATAGAATACAGGAAAAATGCCTACAGGTTCGAACACACCTCCGGATGATTTCTTCAACGATCTCTCGCGCCCAACGGGCAACACGGGTCGTAACAGCGGAGCGCGAAGTCCTCCAGGCGATGAAAATGCGGCGGCAGACCATGCCAGTGGATGTGACTCGAATGTACCGAAGCCAAAGAGGATGGCCTGTATCATCTGTAGGAAGAGGAAACTGAGGTGTGATGGCACGAAGCCAAGCTGTTCGACTTGTAGCCGATTGGGACATAGTTGCGCCTACGATGAAGTCCGTAGGAAGTCGGGTCCGAAACGCGGATACGTAAAGGCTTTGGAAGAAAGATTGAGTAAGCCGATTTTCTGTTCCTGTTAGAAGTAATGTATGCAGAATGACATGAGGCTGATAACCATCTTCCAACAGAGCAGGTCGAGACTCTATTGAACACCCAAGACCCGGTACCTGCAATGCCAGAGGTACCAACAAGCTTCACCCGTGAAGCAGGGAATGCCAGTGGCATTGGTCTTGGAGCTCTTTCTACCGGGAGCTTCAACATCTCGAATGCATCGATTAATCTCGGCAACGTAGCAGAAGCAGATCGATGGGGATTCAACGGAGAATCGCCCCAACCGGTGATTGACAACATTGACTTCTCAGCGGCGCACTTGAACATGGATTTAGGGCTTGATAATACCTTCACCTGGGAAATGATAGGTCTTGGCTTGGAAGAGCCTCTACCACCCCAGGAGACTATTGATGAATTGTGTGACCCCTTCCCAGATACGCGGGACATAAGCTTATGCTGTATATCTAGACATAAAATCTACTTCGAGAAAATCCACCCTTCAGTACCAATGATCCATAAGTATCGTTACCTTGCGGCGATGAATCTGTATGTAATTATGATTTCTTCAGAGCATTATAAGGTTTTCGATATCAGTAATATAGGCCACATCTATCGACAGTTTCTATACTTATTCAATCCAATTAAATTTAGACTTGCTCCCGTTTCTTTCCTACCTCAATTACAGCTGTACAGAACATGAATGGATTTATTTATTTTTCAGGTACATTACTGACGGAACCAGTGCACCTAGTCAACGTCCTCCTGTTGCACTACGGTATGCAATGTGGACTCTCGCTGCCAGTGTGGTTGATAAGTTCGTAGATTTAAAGAATCATTTCTACCATCGTGCTCGCAAATACATGGAAGCAGATGCTTTGAAGGGACATGGCGAGCATATTATTTCCGTCGCGCATGCTCAGACGCATGCTCTTCTGGCCCAATATGAGTTTAAGATGATGTCTTTTCCACGCGCTTGGATGAGCACGGGGTCTGCTATCCGAATGTGTCAGATGTGAGTAAACTCGGTCATGGACAAGACTGTAGGTGCTAATGCATAGAAAGGATAGGCTTACACAGACTTGATGGAGCCGGCTTGGATGTCAAGGAATGCTTACCTGTGCCCCGAGACTGGGCTGAAAGGGAAGAAAGAAGCCGAACTTTCTGGTTCTGCTTCTGTATTGACCGCTACGCTAGCATTGGAACTGGTTGGCCGATGTTGATTGACGAGAAGGACGTTCTGACCGATATGCCGTCTTCTGACGAGGCGTTCAACACGAACAAGCCAGAGCGGACCAATTCTCTTCGCGAGTCCATGTCGCCGTCGGGCGCCTCCAAGCTCTCGTCTTTTGGTAGCGTGGTCTTGATGGCATGCCTGTTTGGGCGGAACTTGATTCATTTGCACCGTCCGGACTCTGACGGCCGTGATGGGGATATCAACGGCGCGTTCTGGAAGCGCCACAGGAACATAGACAATATTCTCCTCAACACATCGCTTTCTATGCCATCCCATCTCAAGCTACCCAACGGAATAGCCGACCCCAATATCGTGTTTACCAATATGAACATCCACACCTCTACCATCTGTTTACATCAAGCTGCGATCTACAAGGCTGACAAGAACCACCTCCCCTCATCTATCAGTGCAGAGAGTAAAGTCCGGTGCATCACGGCTGCCAACGAAATTTCAAATGTCATGCGAATGGTTTCTCATATGGACCTCTCTTCTGTAAGTGCTTTCCTGCATGTTATGCACCTCTTGAGCTTACTCTGGTAGATGAATCCTTTCATTTGCTTCTGCCTCTACGTTGCGGCTCGGGTATTTGTCCAGTGTTTGAAGAGTCGGCCTGATGATAGCCCAACCGGAGACTCTCTACGATTCCTTTTGTCGGCTATGAATGCGCTGAAGAATGAAAACCCATTGACCGAATCATTCTTAGTACAACTGGATGTCGACCTTGAGAGCCTTGGAATGAGAAATCCGAGATACAAATCTGTATTTGCTTATAGCGAAGATAACGTGAGTAATCAGATTCCTATGCAAACAGTTGTTCTAACGCCAAATAGCTTGGTATATCGAGTGCAAAAATGCCCAAAATAGGGCAAGGTCCTAATGGGCTCCCAAACACCTTCCGGAATTTTCAGGGTGAATGCAATTATATGAGAATTATGAATGAAAATGGAAATGCAATGGATGATACTAGCGCAACCGGAGCAAGCAATAGTAAAATTGATTTCCGCCGCGAGTCGGCTGGAGGTTCAAACCATCAGCGCGATGGTTTTGGAGAGGCTAACTG
The DNA here is from genome assembly GCA_024741835.1 of Diplocarpon mali. Taxonomy (NCBI): domain Eukaryota; kingdom Fungi; phylum Ascomycota; class Leotiomycetes; order Helotiales; family Drepanopezizaceae; genus Diplocarpon; species Diplocarpon mali. Next base: position 53,226 of record JAENRP010000061.1, on the reverse strand, counting down.
GATACCACTTCCCGACCACTCACCGACGGATACTACAAATGAAGTGCGCCAAAATCCCAAGGCACTCGCAATAGGCGGCAATCGCCAATCGGCAGTTCATGGATCGGGTGACTTGAATAGCAGTGGGTATGGCCATAGCGAAAGCAGTAATGCTGCAGAGACAAGACTGTCTCTAGGTACGACACGCTCATCCTCCAATAGACCAACACCGAATGTCTCTACACCATCAGACTCGCGCCCGAACTTGCAACCTGGACATTCTGGCTCAGGAAGTGCATCCTACGAGACCAGTCCCGCAGCTAACTTACCGAAGCACCTTCTCGGTAGCGACAGCAGCATTTTGCAAGCATTCTTCGCCGATCAGCCAGAATACAGCAGCATCCCGAGGACAGGTCTAACGCCTAGCAGTGCAATGAGTATGCCGGAGACTCCAGAGTGTGCTTTTGACGTCGCTGCCGAGTGGGAGGTGAGCAATCAGCCTACGACGGGTTTGACTCCAGTCGGGGATGGAGTGTTCCGACAATTGCTTGGACTTGGACCTCTGGATAATATGTGAGTGGCCCAATTCAGGTCCCAGGGTGAGAAACAATTCTCACAACTAGCAGGGACATTGCATGGGACGGAGGGTCGTAGACCTGTAACTCTGCTAATCGACCCAATATCGTTTCCATACTTACCAGTAGCAGTATCAGGGACTGGCAAAGGATGTGCAACAGGTACAAAAGAGCGGTCATGACGAGGTGATGAAAGAGACAAGAATGATCTTTTTCTCAGGAACATAATTCCATTCATTCTGTGCGATACCCTTTTCGCTCGTTGGCCAGGCGTACTTGTGGTATGTGTATAATAATTAGACGATCATTTCGCGGCGTCCCGGGTTTATGTAGGCTGTTACCGGCCCCGGCGACAGACAGGGCGTCCTTCGGGAGCAACCATGGAAGATCATGCGATGAATGGCAATTCATTTTCAACAGTCCACTCTTGAGTAGTCCGCTCAAGGGTCTATGCACGGCAGCCATGCGCCACAGTAGAGCCCAACCTCCCCGAAGCTCTGACATGCTAGTACCGTACATCATCTTCTGTTTGGAAACTTGAGCAGCAGCACCGGCTTGCAGCATCGATAAGTATGAGGTACTCGGGCTGCCTTGAACCTGGTTGCTGGATAATGAAGAGAATAAACGCCGTGCAACGTTGCAGTTCTCCAGCTGCAAGTTAACAACATGATCTGTCCCGGCATCTTCGAGTTCCAATCGGCGAAGTTTGAAGCTGTCCGTTGCCATACCTGTGCCAGTATCGTCGAGTGCTGCTGTCGTTCAAGTCTCTCGAGGGTACTGGAACAAGATTGGAGACTCGTCGCATGTAGTGAGTTGCGCACGGCGTCCAGGCAAGCCTACACGAATGTAGGTTCCAAGTGAGGGCTGGTGACTGGTAGCAGGGAGGTGTGATATTCTAGAGGCTAAGAGGTGTCAATATACGGTGTTGAGTTCTGCAGAAATGAAGAAATGCAATCGTTGGTGCGCAAATTGTCTGTATTCTGGTACCAAATGGCCCTTGTCGCTACGGCTGGTCTCTGGGATTACCTCGCACTGTTGTACACGTATATGATACGGAGTTCACAACGTAATTATCTGATTTCGGAGGTTCGAGGTCTTCGAGGGATATTCCACGCAGTCGCCAGAAAGTAGGAGATGATGCGGATGAGAACCAGAGCTGTATAGCAAACTACCAGCCCTTTGTAGAAGGGTAGACTTATCACCAATACATAGTTTAGCTAACTCAATTCGTTGTAAACCACCAAGATATCCTGTGAGCTTTGTTACGGGTTCTGCACCAACAGCAATCCCTGTGAGAGTACATTCAAGCCTAACAATTTATGGGGCGAGGAGGATACTTACTGATTAAGAGGAGTCAATAGAGCATAAACCATAGGTACAGAATCTTACATTTGGCTTGCCCTGAATGTTACTATATAAATATCGACTCTGCTGCCTAATGAAGTGCATCGAACCTGAACACCAGGAAATGAACATCGGAGAGTATTCCTGATCTACTTGACTCTTCGCTTCCCATGGTTTCTCTCCCGTGCTGCTACAACCCACTTGTTTGGTTTCCTGACCTTGCGAGTCTTATAACCTCCTTTTGCCTACAGCATCTTAGTAGGTTATCTGCCCCAGGAGGTTAGAATACTTACGGGCATACCCCAAGGGCTTACAGGGTTGACATTTCCCTTGGATTTCCCTCTTCCACCGCCGTGTGGATGATCCGCTGTAAGCATGTTTAGCCTCGGGTATCTCACACAATTTTGAAAACTTCTTACTTACCGGCGTTCATTGCGACACCTCTCACTGTTGGTCGGATGTTCAACCATCTTTTTCGTCCAGCCTTACCAAGTTGGGCATGTTGGTAGTGAGGATTGCTGGCCACACCTACCGTAGCACAGGCATCTCTGCTTACTTTCCGCACTTCGCCACTTTGCAGACGAACATTGACGTACTTGTTCCCACCCCCCGTCGTCTCGTCGTCTTTGGAAATAACCACAGCATAGGTGCCCGCACTTCGGCAGAAGACGGCCCCTTTCCCCTTCGTTGAACCAACATTGTAGATGATAGTCCCAATGGGAACCATGTGGAGTGGCAGACAGTTCCCTCTCCAAGCAGTCTTTGCAGCTAGAACACCAGGGTCTACAACTCCTCCCATGCTGTCCAGAAGGTCTTGAGGGATACCAGATCTGTAACTCTGAACGACATCTCCAGCCCTCATCCCCTCCGAAGCTATGATATAGCTCTTCCTTCCTGTAGCTTCCTCGTTGAGCAGTGCGATGTGTGCAGTGCGTCCAGGATCGTGCTCAATGCGCTCAACCGTATGCTTCCCTGGTGCCATCCGTGAGAAATCCACAGTCCGTATTCTTCTCTTGTGCCCACCACCACGATGTCTGATTGTAACTCGACCACTACTATTCCGTCCCCCTTTTCCATGACCCTTCTTTGCAAATGTCAGGGCCAGAAACGGTCTTCCCTTCCACAAATGGTCGTTGATAGGTCTTTTGAGATGTCGCACACCGGGTGTTCGAGGCTTGTAGGTCCGCATCTTGAATGTAGAGTTTCCCTCATCGAAAGTCGGCGGAGGAGCAAAGCCTGTGCTTGATTCCAATTGCGATGGGGGGTTGGGCTTTGCTGAGTCGACAAGTGAGGCATAGCACCGGGGAAGTGAATTTCGTATCGAGAGGTATTGACATGATGTTTTCTGCGACCGCCGCAGCAGCAATCGAGGCTGTAACATCTCGGCCAGAATCGGTTGGTCTTTCTGCCAATATGAGTCGTTCTAAAACGGGGTGACAGAGCCGGCTGGTCGACGTCGCCGAGCCTCAACTTTGGTATCCCGGCGAATTTCTGTGACTTTTGAGGCTAGCGGCTTTGCGGAATCGCGTTCAGCCACGGCGTTGCCATGTCAGCGCAGCTATCAACAGAAGTCTGCATCTACGGGCCCGTACTGCAAGGAATCTTCATAACACCATGAATTCCAATTCAGTTGCCTGGAGAACAGTCCTATACCTTGAATAGTCTCGGTCTCTGTCCATCTTCTACTTTTCATCGCCAACGCTCGCTCTCAATTCTTGCTCGTCCTTACATCACGCGTTCAAGCGCCTTGCATTGGTAGGGATCCTGTCACGCTAGTCACAACAGGCGAACACCTCGAAGACTTGGGTCAGGTCTTCCTCTCCACCATCTACCTCTCTTCCAGACCACAACAACTTCCCTAAGAATTCCTCCCTCCAACTTCGACACACAGACACGTCTTGACCCCTTCGATCACGGTCTGCTCGAGTCTTCGTGGGGTCGCTGAGCATACCCCCGCAGCTATCGAGCACGCCTACAGCTAGCAATCAGCATTGTTGGTTTTGAACACCTCGATTTGGCTTCAGCCAATCCAAGCAGGTCAGGTTCAGGCTAGGATACCAAGTGATCTCATGTATGTATATTTACGCCCCTTTGATGAGGTACCATCGCGTCTTCGCGGTCTCTATCATACCCGTCGCACGCGTTTCTCCACAACTTTCAAATCGCGTCTTACTGACCTTAGTACAGCCCATTGATTCCTTCCCCATACCGAAACATAACCAAGAGCACATTGGAACTGAAGGATGCCTCCTGTGAGTAGTTCTATCCATGTGGAAAACCTGCAATGGGGCGACAAATATATTACTGAGCACGCGTTCTAATCCCCTCTAAAGAGCAGAGCCGCCGCCCGTCGGGCTGCCACGAACGAGAACGATGAGAACAGTGCCGGTGCCACGGTCCGTTTGACCAGATCCAAGTCGGCTACTTTCGGTAGTGTAGATCCTGCCGCCGTCGCGAAGAAGCCGCTGCAGTCCAAGAAGGCTGCGGTCAATAATCAACCCCTCCGAAAGCGCGCCGCGTTAGGAGATGTCAGCAACGTGACCAAGGCCGATATCTTGGAGGGTAAGAAGAATATCGGGAAGGGCGGTCTCGTTTCGAAAGCATCTCAGCCAATTGGAGTCCAGAAGAATATGTCGCGGGCCAACTCTACGAGATCTGCGTTGGGGGCCAAAGACAACAACAAGAAGGCTGAGCCCAAGCGTACCGGGTCTGGTGTTCTAGCTGGAAAGCGTAAGACAAGTTCGACGTCAAACACGGCTTCGGTCAAGGAGGAGACCTCGGCTGAAGATGACCAGCCCTCCCGTAAGAAGATTCATATTGAAGTGAAGCAGAAGGTCATGGTTGAGGAAGAGTTGATCGAGACCGTAGCTCAGCCTGACGTCGAGGAGAAAGAGTCTGTCAAGGAAGAATTTGCCGAGGGAGTTGAGGATTTAGACCGCGACGATCTGGATGATCCCTTGATGGTTGCTGAATACGTCGTTGAGATCTTCGAGTACCTGAAGAAATTGGAAATCAGCACCCGACCAAATGCTGATTACATGGAGCACCAGGAGGATCTCGAGTGGAAGATGAGAGGCATCTTGGTTGACTGGTTGATAGAAGTCCACCTTCGATTCCACCTCCTTCCAGAGACTCTCTTCCTGGCAGTCAACATTATTGACCGCTTCCTTTCCACCAAAGTTGTTCAACTTGACCGTCTTCAACTCGTTGGCGTCACCGCCATGTTCATCGCCTCAAAGTACGAAGAGGTCCTCTCTCCCCATGTTGCCAACTTCCGCCATGTCGCTGATGACGGTTTCTCCGAGGCTGAGATTCTCAGTGCTGAGAGATATGTTCTTACCGCCTTGAACTATGACTTGAGCTATCCAAACCCAATGAACTTCCTTCGTCGCATCTCGAAAGCTGACAACTATGACATCCAAACTCGAACTCTCGGCAAGTATCTTATGGAAATTAGTCTTCTCGATCATCGCTTCATGGAGTACCTCCCAAGTCATATCGCTGCCGCTTCGATGTACTTGGCTCGTAAGATTCTGGAGAGAGGTGAATGGGTAAGTTATGTCGTCTTTCTTTGAAACTATTACCTCGCTAACACTACATAGGACCCAACCCTGGCTCATTACGCTGGCTACAGCGAGGACCAGATCCAACCTGTATACAAGTTGATGGTTGATTACCTCGCCCGCCCCGTCACTCACGAGGCTTTCTTCAAGAAGTATGCCAGCAAAAAATACTTAAAGGGTATAATAAACCACAACGTTTAGTTTTTATCATTTACTAACGTAACACAGCATCAATCCTGACGAGACAATGGGCCAAGAAGCATGCGTTATCCCTTGGCGTCGATATCTCCCTCTCTCTGGAGCCGGTTCTGTGAAAAGATGACCTTACGATTGTTTCAATCATGACTTGCTACGCTTGCTCTCTGGATACAACAAACGACGCATCGCTTGGATGGACACGAATGGAAATTACGATAGACAGACGACTATCTCACAAGCCCTAGTTCTTCCACCTTGGCATTCTGCTGGGGTTGGTCACTCAGCTGGTGGATTCATTAGCGGATGTGGCAGTCTTTTCTTCTAAGTTAGCTAGGCCTTGCTGCATATTCTATTTTTTCTTCATCGGTTCAGCGTTTATGTTTTGGAAGTCTGGAGTTTAACTCGTGCCGTTGTAACTGCAGGACTTCGTGTGAGTATGGATCATCAGATGAGTCTTCAAAACGTGCTTTGCATTTGCTACAGTAGGACTACAGCTGGATGGAATTCAGGTGTTCAAGGTCCACCTGTACATATTTATTGCCAATAAAACTATACTGAAAATGTTGTATTTTGGAACTAAATTAAATGTTGATTCTGAATTCCGTAGTCATCCCAAAACCCAAGGCCAGCGATGGATGGAGACTGAAGAAAACAAGACAATATAGCACTTATCTTGATTTCTCGCTCTTCCAGGCAGTACAGAATTAACAACTCCCACCATTAATTGACAGCATCAATTCTGCTTTAACAATTTGGTAAATTTTGGTCCGCAACACTCGCAAGTTATGTTGATTCACACCATGTGACATTTCAAGGTGTCGAGGTAAGCTACCCGCTAGCGGCTTGTCGATAAGAGCTTCACCCATCAACTGCTTAACTTGCCAATTTCGATCCAACCCCACACGCTCGCTCTGCATATCCTAGATACTCCAGGAGCTCAGAATCTCTTCGAAGATGTCTCTAGATCCTCCCCCATACCTCTCGTCACTCCAGAACAATATCCGCAGCCGACCTATTCCATGGGATGGAGCTGTCCGCGCTGGCACAATAAGTGACGACCAATTGAGCAAGATCAGATCAGTGGATAAGGTCAGAAAAGAACAAAGAAAGGAAGTTGTTGAAGGCGATCTTGATGGGTTTCGCACCCTGTTCCTGGGTAGCGGTGGAAAGCCTGGTGTATTAGAATCAGCTGCGAAGCGTGGAGATGTTGTGCAGTACATTTTGGTCCTCTTGGGTGACTTACTCGATGGTAATGTGCCCGCTTCAGACAAAGAGGAGCTACTGACAACTGAGGCACAGGAATTCCAGCTCTTGCGAAAGCTCTATCCGAGCACCCAAAGCCATACATCGCCTTGCTACCCCTCCTGCAATCGACCGACCTCGAGAGCGCAATACCACTCCTTACCTCGACTGTACTCACGGCCATGATAGCCGGAGCTCCAATTTTCTCTAAGAAGGAGGCATCTGCGATCCCTAAGCTCTTCACATACCTCTCAACCTTGACGAAGTCAACGGACGGGGGTCTACAAGATATTGCTGTGCTGCAATACTCAGCGCTTTTGCGAGGCAAGAGCTCGAGACAGCTATTCTGGGAGCAAAGAGGCGAGACTGTTGGGCCTTTGGTCGATATTCTTACCGCCGCTGCTGGGTTATCGAACGGAGATTCGGCTTCCGCCTTGCGGAGTGGTGCAGCGAGCATTCGAAGCGGGCTTGAGGGTACAATAGGCGGCGGAGTCGGTCTGCAATTGCTATATCATGTACTCCTCGTTCTCTGGCAACTGAGCTTTGAGGGAGCTAGTGTTGGAGAAGGTCTTGACGAGTAGGTCCAAGCAGTTGTTTTGTTACATCTGTGGTCAGGCTAACGAAAACAGTGAATTTGATATCATTTCTCTCTTCACTCAACTTCTAAGACTATCTCCTAAGGAGAAGACTACCCGGCTTCTAATATCGTCCCTGTATAACCTGCTCTCAACGAATAGGTCATCTTTACTTCCTGCCGCAGTACTCGCGCGCCTTCCTGTTCTGCTTCAGAATATCAACGGACGCCATCTCTCTGATCCAGACCTTCTTGATGACCTCAAGAGTCTCAGTGAAATGCTCGATGAGTACACTAAGACGCAGACTACGTTTGATGAATACGCTGCAGAAGTCAATTCGGGGCATCTACGTTGGTCACCGCCCCATAGAAGTCCTACATTCTGGGCCGAGAATGCTCGAAGAATCCTTGATCATGATAAGGGCGCGTTACCCAGGAAGCTTGCTGAGATTATGGGTAAATCTTGGGAAAGCGATAAGCAGGTGCTTGCTATTGCATGTAATGATATTGGAGCTTTGGTCAAGGAGGTTCCCGAAAAGAGATATCAGTTGGAGAAGTTGGGTCTGAAGACGAGAGTTATGGAGCTGATGCAGGAGCCGGATGAGACTGTTAGATGGGAGAGTTTGAACGCGCTGTCCGGATGGCTGCGATACAGCTTCGAGACGAAGTGAATGGTGCTAAAGGTTTTGATGTATTATCATTGAGGGTTGATGCCGCCTCATTCACCACATAGTTTCATGCTAGCGTTGCTTTTCAATGCTACATGTTAAAATAGACACATAACGAATTGCCAAATCCTGGAATTATGTTTTTACGTTATGACCTCTTCGCAATCCACATTTTTGCGCCGCGCACATAGACTCTCAGCACTACCCCCACTTTCGATTGTAGCCGAGGACGCAAGTCAATAACAATCCCTGAACTCAATTTGAAAATTCATTTCTCGCAACCGCAAATTGATCCAAAATGAAGCGCCTCCGAGCTGTCTCATTCTTACTTGACGCTGCACCCCTCCAGCGTACCGCATTTCGAAGCTCGCGTCCTCTTTCAACAGCTCTCATCCGTACCTTTCCTCCGACGCCCAAACCTCACACCTTCTTTCCCTCATCCTCACGAAAATCCACACTCGCTCCCCTCGTCCACGTTAAACGTCACTACTCCTCCCCTCCTCATGATGGAGTTCTCCAGAAGACCCCCCTCTACGACCTGCACCTTGCGCACGGCGGAAAAATGGTCGGCTTCGGTGGTTTCCACATGCCTGTACAATATAGCTCTCTCAGCGTCAGCGCTTCGCACCACTTCACGCGGTCGCACGCTTCCCTCTTCGACGTCAGCCATATGGTGCAGCATCGCTTCTCGGGGCCGGGCGTGAACAGATTTTTAGAACGTGTTACGCCCGCTGGCATTGCGGATTTGGAGACACATCAGAGTACGCTGAGCACGCTGCTGTGGCCTGTCACGGGCGGTATCGTGGATGATACGATCTTGACAAGGCTGGGCCCGGAGCTGTTTTACGTTGTTACCAATGCGGGGTGTAGGGATAAGGATCTAAAATACTTTGAGGAGCAACTGGAGGCGTTCAAAAGTGAGGGGGGCGCGGAGATTGAGTGGGAGGTTCTGAAGGGGTGGGGACTTATTGCTCTGCAGGGACCTTCAAGCGCTGGTATCCTGGGCCCGTTAATGGTTGAGCCTGCGGAGAGCGAGCTCAACGCCATGTATTTTGGGTCGAGCAAGTTCATAAAGATGAGGCTGTGGAGCGGAGAGACATCAAGCCCGCTATTAGTGAGCCGAGCCGGATATACAGGCGAAGATGGCTTCGAGATATCCATCCCCGAGTCGGAGGCCGTGGCTGTCGCAAATACCCTGCTGGAGAGCGCTGGCCCAGAGCAGCTCCAGCTTGCCGGGTTGGGAGCAAGAGATAGCTTGAGGCTGGAGGCGGGCATGTGCCTTTATGGCCATGATCTGGATGATTCCACCACGCCTGTGGAGGCAGCGCTTAGCTGGGTTATTGGCAAGGACCGTCGCACCAGCGGAGGATTCCACGGGTCGGACATCATCTTGAAGCAGCTGACGCCCAGGAGCAAAGGCGGAAGCGGTGTCGAGAGAAGGAGAATCGGTCTGATTGTCGAGGGCGCTCCTGCCAGAGAAGGAGCTGCGATTGTCAACGACAAGGGCGAGAGCATTGGTCACATCACCAGCGGCTGTCCTAGTCCGACACTGGGGAAGAATATCGCGATGGGGTATATCAGGGATGGATTTCACAAGTCGGGCACTGAGGTTGAGGTTGTAGTTAGAGGGAAGAATCGCAAGGCAAAGGTTACGAAGATGCCGTTTGTGCCGAGTAAATACTGGAAGGTGGCAGCACCATCGTAGGACTGGTAGCACATGGGACGTCTGGCGCTTGGGTTAGGCGTAAAAGCTTGCTGTGTTTATGCCCAGGCCGAATAGAGCTCAACTTCAAGCGGCGTTGGTTGCTAGACAGTCGACGATCGGGTTGCTCTTCATGATTATCACTACAAAGGATGACCCTGTGACGGTTCCTTGGGAAGACTGTGAGTTCGGTGATTAAACAAAGACGTTTTGAGAAGGCCAAGCTTCAAACCTAAAAAGTCAACAGACTTCTCTACTTCTTTCCCCACCGGCAACATCCCAAGTTTAAGCTAATGTCACTGCCTCCTCCAAAATCACTTGCCCACCATGTCCAAAATGACCGTGTCGATAGTAAGAGAGGTAAATTCGCATATTCATCTGCTATCCAGTTTTGACGTACAGCCCGCCACCCTTACAGCCTAGTTCTTCTTCCCCTCCAAATCCGTGTAGAATTCATACCCGAAAGATTTACTCGGGTCGTTGAATCTCAGCTTCCTGTCGATACTCTCAATCTTCCTCAGATCCTCCGCATCCAGCTCGAAGTCTCCATCCAGATTCGACGCAATCCTTGCCGGCGTCTTTGACTTGGGCAGCACCGAGTGGCCCTTGGCGATGCCCCAGGCCAGAGCGACCTGGGCGCCAGTCTTCTTGTGCTTCTTGCCGATCTCGACCAGCACAGGATCGTCCATCAACTTTCCCATATTCTTGCCCGAGTCGTAGATCTCGTTCTGGTTGCCGAACGGGCTGTAATGCTGGACATGGATTCCTCTGCTCTTGTGCCAGTTCACGAAATCCTTCTGTTGCAGCCAGGGGTGGCACTCCATCTGGTGAGCTGCTGGCACGGTCTTGCTCTCTCTGATCAGGGTCTCGAGCTCCGACTTGGAGAAGTTGGACACGCCTACCGCGCGCGCTTTACCGGTAGCGGGCAGCTTCTCCATTGCTTTCCACTAGAACCGAGTTAGCCCTGTCTGCTTCACCGTTTATGTGTTCAGGGTGTGTCTAGTCCCAAAGTATGGTTTTGAGATATGAACAATCAAGCTCGGAAGACACGGGAGAAGGCAATGAAGGGATGTACATACGGTGTCGACAAAGCTGATTTCGGGCGCGGTTTCGGTTTTACCCGCAGCGTCTTTGGGAAAACTTCTGCCGCCGGGTTTGAATGCCGAAGGCCAATGCATAAGATAGAGATCTACGTAGTCCATGTCTAGATCCTTGAGGGATTGGTCGAGGGCACCTTCAACATCTGAGGGTGCGTGCTTGTGGTTCCACTAAAAAAAAGTTAGAAATGTTTTTCTTCTTGCAGTATCCGAGAGGTTGCGGTGTTTCTTGAGATCTCGGACCTTAAGGAATGCCTCCCGATTCCTTGCCAGCCTCTGGAGGTATCACGCAGCTTCCGATCAGGGCGTGGACATACGAGCTTGGTGGTGATGAAGAGCTTGCTGCGGTCGATCCCACTCTTCTTGATGGCTGCTCCTACCATAGGCTCGGTGCCGTAGACTAATCAAGTTGTGAGTAAATGCTGCTTTCCAACGTATGTGTTTTACATACTAGCTGCGGTATCGATATGTGTATATCCCGCCCTCAATGCCTCAGCGACGGCCTTCTCTTGATCATCCTTATCTTGCCATGTGCCGAATCCAATGGCTGGAATGGAAGCTCCAGTGTTTAGCTTAAGAGTGGTAGCTGCTGCCATATTGCGTTTTTGGAAATGGGAAGAGACTTGAGAAATTCGAGAAGTAGCAGCTGCGGAAAATCGAGCGTTTTTGGACAACATACTGAAATCGAACCCAAGAATGATTTGCGTTAATTGGGTAAGCAAGTTCAAATCCCCAACATCTCATGGCCCCATGGACTAAACGTTCCATGACGTCGAAGAACAGCCCGGCTGCGGGGTCCTAAGAATATACTGCCTGGCTGTACATTCCCTGGCGGCGGAAGATGCATTGACCGGGTTGATTATGGATGAAGGAATGGAGACGGATTATAGTTAATACGCGATCGGAGATACTTGGGACAATAATCCTCGGACTTACTGTGTGATCGTCAAGGAGCAGCCCAAGACTTGGCTAATCAGATGTAAGACTCTGGTGAAACGGAATGGCGGCAATTCTTATGCAGATCACCACGCAGTAATGAGGAGAGGCTGGGATATGTGGTGGCTATGGTGCAAAGAATCCAAAAAAACAAGAATTGATCAGTCAGCATAGGAGAGTAAAGGCAACATACGGTACTCGGAAGTACGGGTACGGAGCGGTAACGAAAACCTCGGAGACGGAGATGGCGAGTGCCGCTCTCCGGAGAACATGATGAGCGTTGGCGCTGAGGCTTTTCAGAACTTGAAAAGCAAAATCTGTCATGTTGTCGTTGTTAATGTGTTGCTGTTTTGGCATGGCGTGTTCTGAGTGGGTGATTGTCTTGGCTGCCTATAATCGGTAAGGAAGTAATGCAAGTGTGTCGGTTCGATAACATCTCTACATTCGGGATTAGATTCCTGGAAAGATGCCACTATCATTTCAAGAGGAAGTTTTTGCTGAAAATAGAAGAAGAGGCTGAAGAGAAGAGAAGAGAAGAGAAGAAGAAGAGAAGAGAAGAGAAGAAGAAGAAGATGAAAAAGAAGAAGGAAATCGACTAAATGGCAAGAGACCATAAGGCATACCTATACGCGACTTTTACTCTGGCCTCAGGTATACCTGACACTTTTATAAGCGACCCCCCCCCTAACCTTTAGAATGCATACCCAGGAGTGAAATACAAAATCAGTGGTAACTTTTAACATTTTTGAACTTGCTACATATTTTTTCTCATTTAACGTGCTATGTTAGTACTGAGACTGTATGGCACTATAACACCTATCTTCCTAAGGCTAAGGAACCTATTCTGCAGGTAGTATGCCTTCTCCTTTTTTCTACAAGTTTTTATCAACAGTATGGAGCCCTATAGAACCTATTTAGCATATTAATAGAGCGGTGTCCTAGCCTTTATACCTTTATATATAATCCCTACTCGCTAGACCAACTCTAGCCGTTGACATATACGGTGTAATAGGGAAAATTTGATAAAACCCCTAGGTTTAGCTCGTAAGCTATGTAGACTAGTATCAATTCTGCATTATAACTTGGAGCCTCTCTTTCGTCAAAGGTCCTCCTGATACTTCCAAAGTAGTAGTATAGCGCTCAAGTAAGCCATTGAAATCGTAGGATAATGCTATAATAGTTATGAGATTAAGAGTAAACTTGTAAAATAGCCGCTATGAAGCCCTTGCTTTTTTTAATAGTAGTTTCTACAGCCAGGATAGACAGGTTTTCGTCCATTTTTCCCAGCCAGCAAGGGCTCCCTATCAGTCAGGGGAGAACCTACCGCGTAAAACTCCGTTCCAGTTCTTATGCAGTATTGACTCCTCTTCAAGGGGGGTGATACAATGACACAGTAAGAATTCTTCAATATACTTTGTTGCAAGCCAAGCGAAACCCGTGCTAGCACACATTCAAGGTTCGTTTTTATGATACGAGCAAGGATAATATAATTTGATACATTTTTAAGAGACCTGTATTTACGGAACCTGGTACTCGACTTTTCCGGTGAAGCCACAATCGAAATGAGCATAAATGGACCCCAGATGCACCACCATAAAGCTGGCAAGTTTCATTATATTACAGATCAGCAATAATACTCAATACACGAATCTTAGATTCCTGTCGCAACCTCGACCTGGAATCATGCGTTCAGTCTTCTTTAGCCTTGCTCTTCTCTACTCGTTACGAGTTCGGGCTTTTCCTACAGAGGGAATTACTCCCTTGAAATGCGAGGACCAGTCCGTTAATTGCGTATGCTAAGTCCAACCTCGACTTCTCTCCGATAGTCTGATGATATACTGACGGTTCCATTCAAAGAGCAGTAGAGATCAGTGCAGCTCGCTAGCAACATATGGGAACTTTCCTTGCTCGCAAGGATGGAGTCAAAATGATGCCGATTGCTGGATTAACACAGGTTATGGGGTTGTCACCGTAAGTCTCCTTTTACTATCGTATACACATGATCCCGGCTAAATAATCTATCCTCTAGTGTAACTGCTGTACCGCAGACAAGTAGATTCGATGAAAGAAACAGGCACTTTGACTTTCCGCCCTGACTTGCGGGCGTGTTTGTGAAGAATGTACGAAGCATGAAATACAAGATTGTTCAGGGTGTAGTTGAAATCTCAGGAGTATTACCAGAAATAGTAGTAGTCTCTACAAATCATGCCGGTGGCCCCTAGCCCTACAGGGTTGACTCGCCTGAAGTATAGCACAGCCAGCCCTTTTAGGGGTACGACTGATTGAAGCGGTACATGTGATAACTTGATACGGCTAACCAAATGCACCGAAATCTCCATGATACTTGTATTTGGATCTGATACTAGTCTCGTACCTGTGAGTATATGTGTCGTAGAGGGGCGATGACATCCTCATCTGTCGTGCGTTTCCAGCTTGTGAAGAATTCTGTCAAGGTTGGTAATCTGGGTGGAAAGTACTTGACTGATCAATAGATAAATATCTCTCACTTCAGTAGCCTGATGGAGTGCACGAAGAAGTGTGCGGTGCAACGATGATGGTATTGATTGTCTTGAACTCTGATGTCGAGTTTCTCTACTCTTAAAAAGCCGCGAGCCGAGTAGCTACGAGGGGCCGCGTGGGCAGGCTTGGCGCAAGTCATGTGAAACGTCATGTGATACGCACCCAGCGTATCTCCCAGGAACATTAGAGTATACGGTCAGACTCTGATCTGGGTTGTGATTCAGATAGAGAGCAACTTAGTCAGCTGTGCTGTGCTACTGCACGTGAGATCTCAAACCGATGCACTCTATGCACTCGTTCGCTATACAGTTTCCCCCCCTTAACTGGATGTCGAAACGTACAAACCCCATAGCAGGAGTAGGACTAAATCCAAGCTCGTGTGGGCACTCTTCATATCTGGTCAACTGGATTTCTACAGCGGTATTACTATCTAGGGTCTCTTGCAAATCCCCCAGCTAGAACTGCAAGTCCGGTGAGACCAGCTTTTGAGCTTTGCTCTATTCCTAGCACTGGCTGCGAGCCACTCGGAGGTAGTAGTAGCTCTAGACGGTGAGTTCAGCTTTCGCCCGAGTTCGTATCCAGCTCGGGGAGAGGCATAGTATTCTCCTGAAGCGTGCTTGCGAGCTTCGATCCAGAGTTGGTGCGATTCAACCTGACAAACGGGGGCTGTGTCTGACTTGGTTTCGGTAGTAAAACGGGTGTAGTAAGGTTGGACGAGGGGGGCTCACGTCCGGTGGAGAGTGCCGTGCCCCACTGACCGAAAACCCTCGAGAACGAGGCGGCTTTGCTCTGTATACTGAGTATGATTCCTCGATGCACCAGCAACAGACACGAGCTGGCCCGAAGAGAGTCGAAGAGCGCAAACTCTGCTGCTGCGACGGTCCCCGGCCCCTCCGGTCCTCACGGTAGGCACCGAAACGTTCAAGCCCCAGCCCAAGCCCCCGTCGCCACATCCACGCGACTCATACTAGAGGACCCCTAGCAAAAAGCCTATCCTATGTTTCTTGCGGAGGTTATCGATACGATAGAGTTGTGGGCCTATCTCAGAGATCTACCGTGTATGATAAATGGAGTTCGCCATAGGGCTCGCTGCGACACGTCTCGAGAGGAAAGGTCCGACTGCAGAGTATCACGCCTCTCTCGACCTCGCTGCTCGCCGGTGCTCGTACACAGACAGCACCGAGCACAGTCGTCTCGACGCCCAGCCGCACGGAGCGGAGATCGGAGAGTCCCGCCCGGCGGACCTCCGCCCACGACTCGCTTGGCAGCTTGGCAGCACCAATCACCCCCGCCGGCTCACATGCCATGCCCGCCTTCCAAGACCCAGTCCGAGGAGGAACAAGAAATCCTCTTGATTATTATTATGATGGTTATTCCTATTCTCGTTCTTTGTTATTCTTACGGCGCGAGGTGGCCGTCTCACCTAAGCAGCAGGCGGTAAGCAATCCGCCGAGTAAATACCAGCCCATTTCTCTCCCGCTCGTGTGCGTAGGCAACCTTCACCACATCAAAACCACCCTCTTCCTCAAGTGCCTCCCCCCGGCTCGACCAGAGTGAACAGCATCATGTCGCACGCCAAACGGGCCGGCTTTTCCAAGCTGCTCATCGCCTCCTATGTTGCCGACTGGGTCGTCATCATCCTCACGGCCGGCTTGGGCGCGATCTTGTCCACCATCTCCCCGAACAAACGCCCCTTTTCGCTCACCAATCCCGAAATCAGTTATCCGCACGTCGAGCACGAGACAGTATCCATCGTCACGGCCGGTCTCGCAGCGTTTGGCGGGCCGGCTGCCATCATTCTCCTCATCTGTCTTTTCCTCGTTCCCGGCCCCACCGTCTCGCACACGACTCCGCAGCTCCTGGTTTGGAAACGAAAGTTATGGGAATGGCATACCGGCTGGCTGGGCCTGGCTCTCTCCACGGCGTCGGCATTCCTGATAACGAACGGGATGAAGAATTTGATCGGAAAACCGCGCCCGGATCTCATCTCACGCTGTCAACCGGACATCGCCAACCTCGCCAAATACTCCTACTCGGTCTTCGCCGCCGAGTCTACCTTCCAGGGCTTCAATGTCGTCTCCGCGGCCATCTGTACGCAGACCGATGACTCGCTGCTGGATGATGGCTTCCGATCCTTCCCAAGCGGCCACTCCTCTTTCGCAGCCGGCGGTCTGATATACCTCAGTCTGTTCTTGGCATCGAAGCTGGCCATTACCCTGCCATTCCTCGCTCCTGGCTCCGATGCCACTCGACTAACCGCCTTTCCCTCCCGCCCATTCAAGAGAGCAGCAGAGGAGCAGGTCCATGCAAGTCGAGATAAGCCAGGTGAATCACTCGACGAGCCATCTGGGCACGACGACACGATTATCGCGGCACGAAATCAGGCAGCGGGGCCGCCAGTCTACCTGCTGGCCATTGTCGTCACGCCGTTCTTCGCCTCGATATACGTTGCTGCAACCCGGTACTCGGACTTTCGCCATCATGGTTTCGACATCCTGTTTGGTTACATGATCGGCACAGTGTGTGCACTATTCGCATTCCGGTACTACCATCTTCCCATAAACCAAGGCGCAGGTTGGAGCTGGGGCCCACGATCTCGGCATCGAGCATTCTGGGCCGGAGTTGGGGTAGGAAACTACGCCGGAAGCAAAGAGCTCCAGCGCCCCGAGGTCATCAAGCACAGCTCCACTGACCTCGAAGCTGGCACGGGATATATGAGAAACGTCAACAATGATGTGGGTACCGGCCAAATCAATTACGGCGTGGCGAGATGATCGAACAGGCGTTAATACGTCGACAGGACCGGATTGAACTCCTCGACAGGAACCCGGCGGCGGAGGGGCATGACTTTTCCAGACGGAGGCCGTCTACATGAGGAGTTGCTGGCGTTGCGTGGGAATACCCCGGTGTTTACAGTACCAAGGAGTCCAGTCGGGCAGCATGTATGATACACGCACTGGCATATGATATGGAAGAGCATCGCCGGATACTCTTGATTTCTCCCAGGAACGTTTTCGGGGTCGTGGTGAGCTACTGTTGAATCTCAATCATACAAGCAGCCTGCTCGAGAAGTGTTTCTAAGAGCGCCACGAAGATCGTGTCACTGCTGCAGAGAAGTCTCGGCGTGGTTTTTTTGAACCTTTCGCTCTCTAGAGTTTAAAATAAATTTCCCGGGCGATCGTTGCAGGGGGTGGTCACGTCAATCCATGCTCCGATCGGGGAGAGCCGCGGTTCTCCGGCTTGTGACTCGTGACTTGCTGCCACTGCCGACGCGATGTTCCTCATGTAATTCCCGAAGGACTTCAAGAATACCATGTATACGAGATCCTCACTCGACGTTTCGGCCTCGCTCTCTCGCCGCAATTTCAGCGGCGTGTGCCACCCCAGAAGCGTCCCCACCCGACCCCATTCCCCGTCGCCAGCCTTTATCAAGCCCTCGGCACCGCCTCTTACTTTACGCAGCACAACAGCCCCGAAGATGCGCGGCCCAAGGCTCTTCCTCCCCCCTCCCCCCCCCTAGACGGGCACATCGCCCAGTCCATCCCGCGCCTCGGCGGAGGGGAACTCGCCCAGTCCCAGGCGGAAGTCCCGCAAGGCCATGCGCTGCTGAGCCGGGCTGTGGAGAGTGATTTTGGTTCTTGATTCTTGGGCTTGGGCTTCTGCTTGCCTCCGAGCTAGAGTGAGCGGGTGACTGGGTTTGACGGCTCTGCGGTCGTGCCCGTCGGGGACGAGAGGGAAGAAAGAGACGAGAAGAAGAGGCTGGGGGGGCGGGTCGCGTCGCTGTGGGGACTCTGGGGCTCCGCGGTGGTGTTTAGGTTGAGGTTGAGGTTGAGGCGGAAGGTCGAGAGGGAGAGGGTGAGGGGGAGGGGACACTGGCTTCATTCTCGTCTAGATACATGTATAAGAAGCAGGACACATGCACGTTTTTCATGAAGCTCGCTTCCTGATGAGCGCTGCTGAAATCGCGCGTAGCCCCGCGCCGGTTGCCGCGCTCTTGGACCAAGGAGGGGAGGAGTGCGCGGCTCTGAGGCAGTGCTGAGTGAGTGGCTCAGGTCGTCTGGGCGAGGTTGTTGACGACGGCGAGCTAAGCGAGCCACTTCCCGAGAACCGCAGAGCTCTGATCGTTCCCAGCCGGCGAGATGGCAGGGGCTCGGGCGAGGGCACTGGCAAAGGGAGAGTCTGCGGGCGACGAGGTGCGGAGGGGCTGTGCTCGGAATTCCTTTTTGGATACATGTTTGCCCGCTCCCTAAAAAGCCAGCGAGTTCCAGACGTCCAGCCACCGCAGATCCCGATCCAAGCTGCAGGTTCAAACGCGGAGGACGTTGACTTGATTGCAAGCAAGAACCTGCTCTATGGATCTTTCAGCAAGAGGAACGCTGGTCTTACTGTAAGCCAACGCAATTTGGTTGCAGGAAGGGGAAGTTCAAGTGTCTCGCATCTGACGTGTGGTCAGCGAGGATCATCAGAGGAACATTGTTACTTTCCAGATGAAAATCGAACAGACGGTGTTAAATGGACATCCGATATAGGTTTTCATTACATGGCTCTCACTGAACCACGAGAAGTCATACTTTGGGTGAGGGGGAAGCGGGCAGTCGTAGAACAAGAGTTGTTCAACACCTGAAGCAACTACAGTTCTGAGGGCCTGTGAAAGGGAGCCACACCAGTCAGCATTGATGAACGCTGTAAATAATATCGCTGGGAAAGACCCCGTTCCCTCTCCATCTGCATGCTGCATCACCAGAAGAGACACCTCAACAGTAGAGACTCTGAGAAGGCCCGGGTATCACAGAACCGGCCGACGCATGGTAACTGCAGGCTGTTCGAGCCCAATGTATAGGCCAGGTTACGTATCTTACGCCTTTTTGCACCCACTGGGTGCCACTGGGTGATACTGTATCCATGAAACTCGGCACAATCCCTCGAAGCTCGTTCCTAGGCCAAGATGTTGGTCCCCCCCCCAAAGAGTAGAGGAGTTAGTAGGCTCGAAATGCCAGAGAAGAATCGTGGTACATCATGGCTACCGTCGCAAAGAGAATGAGTTACCCAGTACTACGTAGACTCTGAATATACGACCTTGTAATATTCACATCGCTTCGAGGTAGTGCTGCGGCACGCAGCTGCGCAGATAAGAAAGGAAGCGCTAGGGTCAGGTCATACACGAGAGAAACCATGAAAGCATGTTTTTCGTGTCGAAGATACTGATGGACGCTTGGGATCCTGTGACATGTTTAACAGACGATGGTGCAGAAGGAGAAAGATGGTACGGTACTGATCGAATGATCCTGATGTTCCATCGAGGATCTCAGAGATTGGTGAAGAACTTGGTTTTTCTTCAAGTTTAATAGCGGTAGACGGTTAGAGGCCAGTGATCAAGGGCTGATAACAACTGTATGCCAGTGAGGTACGGACGAGGTATGGTGGGAGATGTATTTGACACATGAGACAAATCACATGATATTCTCGCTTAAAGAAAGGGGCTAGAACTCATCAGCGAGAGTCCAGAGTCAACTTCAAGGAAGGGATTAGCGACTTACCAAGTGTGTTCTTACCATGTTCAACAAATAAAGAACTCTGTGAGATCATGGTGTATCTCGACATCAAGACAATGTCGACGCATCGTGACGGATCAATGCTCACAAACACACTTCGTTGAAATCCGTTGTGGTCTCGTGGAGATCGATTGAGTTTTGAGTGAGGTGTGAAGGAAATCCTACAGAGCATAGCTTTGCCCTTCAGGATTGAACAGGTGAGCAAGAAACGTGAAGCATACGTGATAACGAGGATAGAGCGTAGTGCAGGCGAAGAGGAAGTGCTTAGCACAGTGACGTAAGATGCGACAAAGGAGTAATATAAAGCGTATTATGGATGGCCAATGAACATTGGTCCAAGGAAGTTGTGTTGTCGTAGATTGTTGAAGAGAGAAGGTGGCAGAGAGATTTGGAGGATCGGAGGAGAGAAAGGATGGGCAAAGGCTGGTATTCGTAGGGGAGGGGGACGGTAGGTCAGTGATTGGGAATTTCCTGATGTTACTGGACATTCTGAGTCTGTTGCGAAAATGCGTCAAGGAGAGACCAACAGTGTAGGTGAGGATTGTGGTTGCGGGGTGGAGCTGGTAAGTCGCCCTAGATATAAGTAGGGCGAGCATGGCATTGGGCAGAGGGAATGTCTCTCATAACCACAAGTCGGAGAGTGCCTGGAATAAGTTAGAGAGGTCTGGGAGGACATGTCAAGTATAAGCTAGGATGGCAGTGATATATTCATCATCTATGCTGAAGCTGGCAGTATAAGAGATGTAGAAATAGAGACACAAGCAAGTCCGAGGATGCACACTCCCCGCCGGCGACGAGTCTCACCAGGACAACCTCTAGGTCTAACCCAAGACACTGAGATCTCGGCGAGACCTGAGAAGAGCATGATACTCCCACTACAGTTACCACAAGACATGCACCGATCCTTCTCAGTGAACGAAGGCCCCAGGTCTTGCGAAAGGGTATCGAAACCACAAACCACTCTCGTGCCCACGCCCCTTGGACGGGCTGAGTCTACAGGCTGGAAATAGCACCACAAGAAAGGCACAGGCTCGTCAAGTTCTCTGGTTCCCTGTGCTGACTGCGAAAGTCCGATTCTGCCCCGCAGATGTAAACAGAGGGCTCAAACTTCCGTACACCGTGTCGATCAAGCTCCCCTCGAGAGCGAGCCCCAACTGCCTTCGTTCGAAAGCACTGACTAACGTGATGATAGATCTTACATGAAGACCAATCGGTACGGGCTGAATGGAGGGGATAAGGAGTAGGACTCCAAAGGAAGATAGACTCAATACGGGGGCCTCGGGCTCGAAGGCGAGGTGACAAGACGACAATATGACGAGAATCGCAATCACCGATGATTGGGAGTGGACCTGGGCTGGGAAATGGAACAGGAGAACAGGAATATATGGCGGTTCACAGGAGGAGGATATAGGCGTCGCCGATAGATAGAGTTGAGTGCGAGTTTTACTGAGTCTGATAATTCGTGGGCAAGCCGGACGATCGCAGGCATAAACATAGCGAGCGCAACAAGAGACTAGCAATAAACCCAAAATGACTAAAATTCTGCGATATAGAAGAGAGTGGGCTTTCGAGGCAATGAATGACGCAGGTCAACCATGAAACATATACAATGCTGCGCAAGTAGTTCAGACACAAAATTCGATAAGACAGCTGCAGCGGCCAGAAAATGAAGAGACGACAACAGCGTCGTGGAGCATGTCATTAGGTAGTAATCTAGCTTCTAATCGTCAATCATGCCAATTTCTCAATCAAGCTTAGAGCTCCAAAGTTCCAACTCGGGCAAACTCCAATCCTAATGCGCCATGCCCTTATGCCGTGCCCATGCATCTTCCGTTGTCTACAAATTATACTAGAACAGCCGATTTTTCCTATAGACTCCCTACGCGCCCCATCCTTGCCACCCAGCGTTCTGCCTCCGCGTCCGGAAATAGTCATAGGAGTTAGGGTCATTATCCTCTTCTTGCGGCAGGCCGCCGTAGCCTTGTGGACCACCGCCCAAGAATCCAGGCGCTCTTCTCTCCTGACTCGTGTCTCTGACTTCGGAATGTCCAACCGGACCTGGTGTTGAAACTGGGTGCTCTGCAGCCCCGACTACCAGGTTCACCTCACTTTCGTTTCTGTAGTGCCCGTATACGGGGTGGTACCCGCTGCGACCACCATCACCCTGCGCATCATAAGATACGCCTGACATCCTGCGCTCACCCTGTGGAACCGGAGGAGGCGTCCCCATGCCCCCCAAGTGCGGGTGATTGGGTGTGCCAGGTCTCGAGTCTGAACCGCCGAAAATCGTCGAGCTACCAGGCGTGTCGGATCGGATGATATCTTCAGCTCTTCCGTAGATCCCACCACCTCCACCATGCTCGTCGCCGAACTCGTGGCGGCCTTTGAAGTATGCGAAGTCGAGTTTGTTTTCGGGTACCACCTCGAACCCGGGGATTCCACCCGCTGTCTTCTTCTTTCCAGCATGGCCTACTTGCATAGGGTTGAGAGCGTAGGTATCGGAGTATCCGGAGATAGAGGCGGATTCACTGGATCCGACGGCGTTGCTGTCCGAGAGACGTCCGCCGTAGATTGACGCTAGGATATTCTGCGCTTTTGCATGAACCATGGGTGTGATCAACGGGCGGTAGAGAGCAGGATGGCCAAATCGGGCTGCAAGTTTGTCTCGCTTGGCGTCAAAAAGCTTGGAGCGGTCGGCCTCGGGGTCTTTGTGCACGCTAGCTTGGACGTAGTAGTGGATTTTATCGTCGAAGTTCCTCTTGCAAACCCATTTGAAGGCTCCCAGAAGGAACGGCAGAGGCACAATCGCAAATGCCTCCATATGCTGACCATCTCCGTGAACCCAGACCGAGAGGAAGACTACCAGGTTTGAGATCATGGCAGCAAAGACCATCCTGTTGAAGAACATGCGCCAGAACATACCACCAGATTCTGTCTTTGTGATGAAGATATAAAGGAGTAGATATTTCTTCAGGTAGACGTCGAGTGCAAAGTACAGAGCACAGGCTGGGATCGCGAGTGGTTGAATAGTAGCGAAGCATAATGTGACAGTGCTGTAAAATAAGAAGTAATTGTAATAAGAGGCGTAGTCAAATGCAGGTGGGGCTGTAAGTTCAATCATCTCTCTTGGGGTAGGGTTAGAGAATTTCCGGATGCAGAAACTCCAGACCAGAGTCCATAGCTGGGCCAAGTCGACGGCAGCTCCCAAATTACGCTGGAGCAACCAAGTGATCCAGAAGGGCGAAATATTGCAGAGAGAGATGAACAGTGCCTGGGCAAAATTTGCATCCTGAATGGCCTGCCAAGCATCTTTACCGTCGTTCGTATTTTCAATGATGGTCGAGACGAATGTCCAAACGGTGCTGAACGACGAGAACACGATCAAAAAGTTGAATACGAAAAAGGTATAAAGTTCGCCCGCGACGTGGCGCTCGCGTGCAGTCTTTGTCCGGTCTCCGGCTCGGATAGCAAGCCGACGGAAGATTATTGGCAAAACGAGGTAGACCAACGATGTGATAGCTGGTGAAGCGACACCCTGAACAATAGACCACCAAGTTGTATGACGCTCTAGAGAGGTCTGAAAAGCTGGCCAGACGTGACCAAGATTCGCAAGACTGATCACGAAGATTGAGATCATAGCATTTGGCGCAATCCAGGCCAAAGTCAATAGAGTAACCCAAATGTTATTCACGATCCTTCGACGACGTCGCTGTGACTTGTTAAGAGGCATGTTCTTCCATATAATATCGTTTGGTCTTGGAGCCAGCACGATTGTAGTGCCCTCCGGATGCTTTTTCTTTGCCGCATACGCAATGCTGTGAGCTTCAGCAATTTCCTCGTAGCTTGCAAAACCATATGGCAGGGGATTCCGGTTGTCGACTGTAAGGCGCACTTCCTTAATTTCCAACTCCAGCTGTTTTATTCGGCCTGTCAGATACTCGATGGCATCCAGCTTTTGCCCCTTTGGGTAGGTGCCCCAGTTAGGATCGTCTTTCGAAGGTTTACATTCTGGTCTTCGAGAAGGGAGTTGGTTCGGGTCTTTGAGATATTTTGCTAGGTGTTTTTCGAGACTTCGAACTGTCTGGTTATGCTGCTCGATGAGCTCTGGCAGTTCCTTTGTATTCCGTGCAATTGCTGTCCTTGAGAAAGAGGATGTCGGGGCGACCTGATCAATCAATCTTCCGATGCCTTCATTCGAACGAAAATCTTTCGGGATATCATTGACCTAAATTCACATTAGCAGATTATTATCAGGGTAGGTACCGAGTCATACCATCAGGGTTCTCGCGTGCAAACTAGCCCGGTACTCCGGGCTATCATAATATTGTCTCCGTAGCCTCAGGATGACTCTGTAATTCCACCATAAGAACCCCGCGATTATAGAATTGAACACCCAGGCACAGATTGCCATGCCCCAGTTCGCACTTCCGAAAGTATTCACTGGCGTGACCCGTGCGAGTGTAGTTGCCTGCTTGAATGCTTCTCCGCCAGAATTTGTCCAGTTGATCGGGATTAGGATGGCACAGCCGATGACCGTCATGACCAGAAAGATGTTCCGGCACATGAGCAGGATCCGCAAGAAAACCACGGCGTCCAAACCGATCAAGATGATGAGATCCTGTTCCTTTGTCTTCAAGATGGGCGCAACCCATGAGAATATGCCCTTCCCTAACGGGGGCGGCGCATGTCTCTCATCGGCAATTTTGAGCTTCGGTGCGTAAACGAGGGAATTGAAGGGTCGAAGGGCGGAGAAACCGATAGCGAGGAGTAGGGTGAAGCCAATGGAGGTTCCCAAACTAGCGAGTACGGAACTTTGCGCCAGCTACACAGTCTTAGAGATGCCAAGTACGTATTGGAAGGACCGGAGAATCCATACCTGGGCTGAAAAGGGGTTCTTGAGGAGATCGAGCAGCTTTTTCGCTCCTGACTCCTCATCCCTCCTGAGGAGGCTATCGATAAATGTGAAGGCATTCATTGCCGGGGGAAAAGCGAGCGGCTATGACAGGCCAGAGGCCCAACAAACGTGTAGATTTGTGACCTGCTGCTGCGAGTATCGAAACAAAGAAGCTGTTCTCGGCAGCAAGACGGAAAGTGATCGAAGGTCTTTTAATGGCGTCGGAGGACTCGCGTTGGCGATTTCATGCTCCCTTGATTAGATACGGGATTTGCAGGGGAGCGGCAGGGAAGTGGTGGAGTGTCCCACGCGCCCCTCAACAAGTAAGACTGCCGATGGGTATGGTTGAGGTATACTAGGAGAGGGATGGGGTTGTAGGAGAAGAAGGAGAAGCCGAACAGCAAAGACTTAGATGAGGAGGTGAGGACAAGAGGAAGATGGTCGCCGGTCCGCGACAAGAGAGGTCAACGGGTTACAAGCCTGGTACAGCATTGCAGCCGTGGCTGTGGTGGTGTTGTGAATACCGAGCGCCAAGCTCATGACGCTGCGATCGCCCGTCCGATAGGCCCCTGCAAGGTCACATGTCTATCATTGGCCGGATCCCCCCCGAGCCCCACTTGGACGGACGGCCGGCGGGCTTGAATTAGTCCGCTTCGGTTTCTATTTCCATTCCTGCACCTTACGAGCCGGTAATATATGTATTTATACTTCCCCTCACAGTGAAGTCCTGCCATGGGGCGAGACGTTGACATCTCCAAGTGAGTTGGATCGGACAATCGCTGGTTGTGTGGCTCTCTCTCATCCTCTTCTCTACCTCCTCCCCGTCTTCGTGATTGTATCCTCTCTGCCCGACGGGTCTTGGTGCTTCGTTTTCTCTTCTTTGCCTCGTGCTTCTGCCCACACGGCCGCAGGGGATTTCTTCGGCCCAGTCCGGCCTCACATCTGCTTTGTCGGATGAGGCTGTGCAAAACCCGATATCCTTACCAGAGGCCACCGGTCCAGCGAGCAAGGGAATCGATCAAAATGGCATGAGGCCATAAGGCACACCCGCATAAACGCCACTTTAACAGGCGAGGCTCCTCCTTCAAACGTGTCAACCACTTTTTTCTATCATGTTGTGGATATAATACTTGACGTGCCTTATCCACCCAGGTCCAACCTCTGATTTCTCCATGTCAGCTTGCTAACCGGGCCAAAGCGGTGTGGGCGAATTTCCATGTCATATTAGCGTCTGCCTTAAGATCTCATGCCGTTTTGATCGATTCCCGATTAAGTGTCATCCCCCGTCTTTTGAGTACCGAACCTTTTTCCTTGCAAATCAGCCACAACAACAGGAAAAAAGTGAAGAATGACTCGCCTCTAGACCAGGGTTTGTTGTAGGGGTAACATCGTATATATTTCTATTGTTTTCTATGAAAGGATTAAAAGGTTCTTATTTAGCCCATTCCTGTGTAGGTGCTGCCCTCTGCCGGGCAAGGTCGCCTCTTCTCTCATAATCACTTCGAGGTTTAGGCGTTGATCGCAAATGCAGTCTTCTATCGCGTACATTTCTCTTTTTGTAACTCAGATCACATCATCCACCTTCTTTTGATCTAATATACATTATCTTTACTGCAAATAATCCAGGGTGGGCCAAGTAGGTATGAGGCCCCCCCCCCCAAAAAAGCTGTAGAGTGAAAACTATAATCCGGGGTTGCCTTGTTACCCTCCTCCATTCCAAACAGACTGTGTTTCCTACCCAGTGTCAAACCTTATCCGTCATGCCGCACCACAATGCTGACTTCAACGTCTGATTAGATCCGACCGAAGCTGATCAAGATGGATGCGGCGTCGATGTAGATACAACCTTATCACTGCGGGTGGCTACGATTATGGTGTGCTGTGTTCTATTGCTACTATGTTATTGTTGATTATCCTCTTGGGATAGCGTGATAAACCAGGTACACTTGTCTTCTGCTAAATAACATATTGCGGTTCCTCGTCACGCAAAGTCTTTCTGAATTCCATCAAAAGCTCCGAGGGACCACCTATGGCTTGGCGACCGAAAACAAATGGTTTTGGGCAAAGAGATGTTGCTTTTTCAGAAAGCACATTCACTGTTCGAAAGAACCTTTCTTTGTTGTGGAATTCGCAAGGTCTTTCGGTCGTCCGCCCAAAAGGACTAGCTACGTAATACTGTTCTTTGTTGTAGACCATCATGCACGTGGGTGCTATTTCCTCTTTCTTTGCAGACTCCGCGATGCTATAGAAGACCAAAACCTTCCAGTCACTTTCCTCCTACTGCAGTATCTGTGTTTCTCAGGGAGTGCTGCTGCTGAAAGTTTTGCCTTGTTCACTACACGGTATCAATGGTAACGGATGTTGATGTATTACCTCACATCCACCCCTCTTCGAACCAGACTTCGATGGCTACAAGTTCGATGGCCATTTCGGACAACAGAGAAAACCATAGAGGCCATTGGCAAGTTCGTCGAGGGAACTCCAGAGCTGGGGCGGGCGGCAGGTCTATAGGCAACAGTCCAGCAAACGCGGATCTCTCCGCTGTACCACAAGCTCTAATTTGTCACTCAAATTCCGTACTCGGCACGGCGGCATGGGGTCACACTATGAGCGGTTTGGAACTGTCACCTCGCTCCTTCGAAGCTCTTCATCTGGAACGGACCTACCTCGTCGACTCACTGCAACAGCAGAACCACAACGTCACACAGCTGTTGCGAATAAAGGGCCGTCTAGAGGAGACGCTGAGCCAGGATAGCTTGCATTTCACCCGCCGGAAGAACAAGAAGCATATCGGCTGGCTAAAGTGTCAACTCGAAGAAACCACGCAACAAGAGCATGCAATACTGGCACGTTTAGGCCAGGTGACGTACGAAATCCAGTCGAGGGAGGGGTGGACCCAGATCGAGCATGAGCGTCGTCAGCAAGATATGCTGCAGCAAGAACGCTTCTTCAGTTACCAGCAAGGGCTGCGCCATGGCATACAGCAGATGCAGAGGATGCAGCTGAACCCGGCACAGCAAGAGTGCCAGCTTCCAGAATGGTTCTCACCTCTCTACCAGGCTCCTCAGACAGAATGGCTGGAATGGCCAGGTTGGCAGCGGCAAGGAATCGTCGGCCAGCTCGATGTCACAGATCTCACATATGCTTCTCAATCCGCGGCTTGCTCGCCCAACTGTGGAGAGGCGACCCCCAGAAAAGCCGAGGAGGGTGATTGTTTCCTGGCCGGTGCGAACTCTCTGTACAAATCGACTGCGTCGCAGCGATCTGCTTCCATGGACAGTGTCGAACTCAGACTCCTTTCCACGAACACAGTCAACACCCTGATTCCAGTACACAAACGCCACAGCTTCCCTTCGCTGCCTGGGCACTCGGAAATCTGGCAACCTACTGCCACAGAGCAAGAAGAAGTTGAGGCTTTGGGCGAGGAAAGGGAAGGTGGAGAGTATCTGGGTTTCTATGTGAATCAGTCAGCACAGGTCGGGGGTGTGCAAGGACGATTGGATAATGCATAGTGCTTAGGTCTGAAGCATTTCTGGAATGTGACCGGATGTCCCGAGGGAAAGTAGCAACCAACCGACTGAACTTGAACAAATCTTGCTTGGTATCTCTATCCTGTATCGCTACTGAAATTCGCCGAACTCGCCGTCGTCAAAACCCAAGTCTTCGATCTTCTCCGGCCTTGGTGGTTGAGAATTCTGGCCAAGACTCTTCTGAGCCTTGACCTCCTGTGCGCTCGGCGGAGGAGGTAAAAAAGATCCCATAGACCCTCCTCCTGGCGGCGGCGGTAACGAGAAGCCCCCAAGTCCTCCACTAGGCTGTTGCTGTTTCTGCTGGTTCCTCCTCCCCATGCCTCTTCCACCAATACTAACAGTAATCGTCTCGCCTTCCTTCAAGCTGAAGTCCTTCTTCTCCGGAGCCTTTTCCTCCTTCGCGGGCTTCTTCCCCCCGTACTTGGCATTATCTTCCAGGCCCAACGTCTTCCTGACCTCCTGCAGTGAAACGCTGAAATCAAAAGCCTCACTCCTCTCCTCAAACCCGATGCCCAGCACGGCTTTCCTTCCACCCTCGCCCTCGACCCTGACAGCAAAGAACCTGCTCGAATCCAGCACTTGCTCCACGATTCCCGGCTGCGTGTAAGGTGCCGCGGCAAAGAGTTGCCCAGTCTTGGGGTCTTCGAGGAGGATATCTGTTTTCAGGGTTTCCCCGTTGGAAGGGGTAGGAATTGCGGTTTCGAGAACCCGAATGCGGGCAGAGAAGATTTGGCGTTTGTTATTATCTGCGGTCCATGTGGCCGCTACGTAGCCTTTTGTGCTGGTAAGGGGTGGGATGTTGTAGACATGAACGGCCTGGGCAATGAAGAGGATGCGTTGGATAGCATCTGCGGGGAGAGGACGGCCTGTGGCGGGGTCGATGGATTCCATGATTGCAGGGTCAGAGCTTGCTTTCAGTCTTGGGAATCTCGATTGGGGTGTTATCTGCAGTCAATTAGCATGTTTGTAGAAGCAATCTGGCTTTGCTGCGACCACTCTAGCAGCTGGAGCTTGGTCTTCCAACGGTATCACTGATACCAAGTACCTGCATATACCCAGGGTTCCCCTATCGGGGTCCTTATCGGTTCTGGCTCTTGCACGTAACTAATATTCCACTGGACTCACATGTTAGAATCAACAACAACTGCCTGGTGCTTGGTTAATGTTGCCGATTGTAAGTTCGATCAGACCTGGGGGATTCTCCTTCGCGCATCGGATATTTCCGTCTCTAAGGAAGAATTTGAGTTCTCCCGAGCGCACCTGTAGTAAGTCTCGACCGCTTTGTGACTATCTTTTAGCGCCGCGTGCCGCCATTGATGGCGTAGCCTCGTTGACGAGAAACATGACTTACCTGTAACAAATTTCGAAGGAAGCACATCCTCTCCTCCACTTTCAGGTCAGCCCCCAGCTGTGACCAGCATGGCTAGCATAGGTGGTATGTCATACAATGACAAGGTCAAAAATTTCGAGTAGGCCCGTAGCAGAACTCTCAGCGGAAATGCAAGACTGACTCACAGCAGCATTGTCGAAACCTACAACCGTTTCCTTCATGAAGATCCTGAGATTACGATGCCCGTCGCTGCTATTGAAGCCCTCATCGAGTTTCTCGTGCAATCACATGCAGAAACAATTTCGGAGTTTCTCGACCTGATTACGGTACGATTGTTCCCGTCGGTTCCACGCCTTTGAACCCGCTTTTGCTGACTCTTTTCGCTCGCAGATCCAGTCTGGCCACCTGAAATCTCGGATACCAAACTCGATATCCCTGTCCGCGGGTACAGATCTTTTCCAGCGCTACATGGTAAACTCCATGAGACCGACTAGTACTGGGGACTTTGACACCGTACGGCAGCACCTGCTGAGCAACGGACGTTTGTTTGTAAGCCGAGCAAAGGCTGCAAGGGAGAGAATAGCGGGATTTGGAAGACACTTTGTCAGAGACGGAAGTATAGTCCTTACTCACGGCGGATCGCGTGTCGTGGGTACATTACTTGCCAAGGCTGCGGAGGCGAGCAAGACTGGCGGAAACGTCAGATTTAGGGTCATTTATGTGATGAACGATGCGCAAAGCACGGAAAGCAAAGCAGTGGTGTCCTCGCTACGGGCAAAGGGTGTTCCAGTAGCGACAATCGGCGAAGGTGCCGTGGGATATGCCATGGGAATGGTCAACCTAGTGATTGTTGGCGCAGAAGGTGTCGTCGAGAATGGAGGGATCATATCACGACTTGGCACATATCAGATTGCTCTGTTAGCAAAGGCGGCTGGGAAGCCATTCTATGTGGCTGCGGAAAGTCATAAATTCGTCCGACTCTATCCTCTAGGCCAGTATGATCTCGGTATAGATCAGAAGGTTATCGAGTTTCAAACAGAAGATGAGAAGGAATTGACGGACGACGAGAGAAAGTTTGCAGATAGAACACCTACCGACGAATACTTTGGCAACACAGCGCTGCCAAAGGCCAACAACGCAGCGGATGCTGTTGACTTTACCGTGAGTTTGGTCCCTCTCCTGCAACTGTATTTGGAATGCCCCTACGGAAGCTGCAGTCGCTTGGATACACGAAACTTGTCAAGTTGATTCAGAACACTTTTGTAAAGTGCCCGAGCCTTTCACCACTATCTTCAACTCTCTCTCTTTTTTTTTTTTTCTTCCTCGCACACCTGAGGCATGCTAACTTCTTCCAGCCACCCGCTCTCGTTTCAGCGCTCGTCACAGAGAATGGCGTTCTAACACCTAGTGCAGTCAGTGAGGAGCTTATCAGTTTGTGGTACTGATCAAGAGCAATACCAACGTACCCCCAACACCCAGCCGATCCCGCCCCTCTACCTCTGGCAGACCACCTTTGTGCAGTAACATATTCCATTGGGAGGGATGGTAAGGCGGAATATCTACGAGCTGCAGATTCTAGGAGCGCTACCCGGGCATGATAGCTCGTGAAAGGAACCATGAAAATATGTTGCGGGGGGGCTCCTAGAGAAGCGACTCCAGAGGCGTGGAGTGGACTAGACGAGCAGCAATATAAGAAGGAAGACCCGGTGAATTTTGACCACGCGCAGCGGTACTCGAGTGGCCTGTATCTCTGAATGCTTGCTCTGATCTCTGTGGTCCTCTC
Source organism: Diplocarpon mali (assembly GCA_024741835.1). Taxonomy (NCBI): domain Eukaryota; kingdom Fungi; phylum Ascomycota; class Leotiomycetes; order Helotiales; family Drepanopezizaceae; genus Diplocarpon; species Diplocarpon mali. The sequence goes on along the minus strand of JAENRP010000061.1, from coordinate 21,739 downwards.
ATCTGCGAGGCTCGATATGACTCTGTTCCGTATCAGTATCGATATTTCACGTGAAATGGAGTAGAATAAGACAGTCAAATTATATATATTTCGAAAAGTCTGCCCCTTACGCAGCGCCGATATAACACCTTGATACCTCTGAATTACCTCTTCTCTCATATTCTCCTAAGCCTATAATTGCTATACTCGCCGAGACCCTTGGCTACGAAACCCTCCGAGGCCTCTATAAACCCTGCGCGACTTCATATGATATACTAAAACAGGATGATCCCAGGAATGAGGGGAACGAGTGTTCTAGAAGAGTCTGCGTACCAACAGACTCCAAGTCGGCGACGCCCCGGCCGTCCAAGACCGCCCCGCGTGAATGTGCCTCCCTCCTGTGGATCCGCTCTGCATGTGCCTGCGAGCATGTGAGACCGCGTCGGGCAATACTCAGCGCGGCTACTGTATGTGCCGACTTGCACCTGAGCGTTCGTCTTAAGGTTCGGCGAGTCTCTCACGACAGCTCTGTGAGGTTAGTCGGGGCAGCAGGAGCCGGGAAAAGCCACGAATGCGGGGTGATGGTCGTGCGCGAGCAGCTCGGCCGCCGGCGTGCCATGATCTCCGTGGACCGGTCGGCGTGGACATTCTGCCGCGGAAACCAAGTATCTTCCCCGGGGCCGGGCCGCACGAAGCCGACTTTTGCCTTGGCCGACGTCAGATCGGCCCGACGCACTGGTGGCGGCACCGACCCCGACCCCGACCCCGACACAGGAGACAGCTCGTGTGTGTATTCCATCCCATGTGCCCGGTCTAGACTCAGGCTTGAAGCTTCGAATTGATACCACACAGCCATGTGACATTGGTCGGAGCCGAGGTTGAAGGCCCCCCGGACGCCGCCAGCCCTCCTGAGACAGTGCAAAGACCAGGTTCGGCCACCATCCGGACACCACACAAGCTTCTCCCGATCCGGCCCCGGCTTTACGTATGTCCGGCCCAATCAGCGGTCCGGTT
>JAENRP010000061.1:8825-20734 GCA_024741835.1 Diplocarpon mali | reverse complement strand
CCCGGCCGTCTCCCAGCATCTCAGCATCTCAGCATCTCAGCATCTCAGCTTCACCCAGGGCGGCGTGAAACAGCAACTGTGCGTCAAAGAGCCCACCCAAGCATGTTTGGTTTGGTCTGGGGGTTGTTTAGATGTGTTGGACCGGCTGGACGTTGGACACTTGACGTAGTGAAACACACGCGCAGCCTTCAACTTGACCCCTCGAATCACTCCCATATAACACGGGTATTGGTCCCCTGCAGAGTCGGAGTCCGCCTTCGGTGGAAGTCGATGATCGGTGCTCGCCCCTCTGCCAACCATCCCCTATCACATATCACGTGCCTGGCACTTTTCGGCTCCGAAGCTGCCATAGCTGTCAACCGGTATCCGCTCGGCGGACGCTTTGCTTAAGACCTGCTCTCCGATCCGGTCCGGTCCGATCCGATCCGATCCGGTCCGACAACATTCCCCTCGACTCGAGAGAGATGGTCAATACCGGGAAGGTGAGTGGTAGTGGCGTTGCTCTTCCGCGCAAAACCTGTTAGAAGCTTGATCCATCTTCGAGGCATGCTCACTCACACAACCCCCTCCTCGAAAACTCCTGAAGCGAATAAGCCCTCTCTCGACCATGACGCTGATTCGCATTCCCTCAGCCGTCAACAGGTTGTGGACGTTGTCGTGCCCGACGCATCAAGTGTGATGAGGGAAAGCCCGGTATGAGACCACCAGCCCGTCCTGTCCGAGGACGAGACTCGATTCGGAGAGGGCACTGCTGATTGCTCCACCCCCTCGGCAGAATGCACGCGTTGTGTCAAGTACAAACGGCCATGTCCCGGCTATCGAGAATCGACCGACAACAAACTGCGCTACAAACCCCGAAAACCACGCACACTGGCACGAGACGTCGGTGTCCCCAGCCTCCTGGCCTCCACTCAGAGCCAGATCTTCCTGGCCTCCTCGCTGTGCTCGGCCGCCGCCAGCTCGCAGGAGGGCTCGACTGCCGTCGTGCGCTCCCCAACCCCCGAGAACAGGCGTACGGTGCCGAGGCCGTGGGCAGACGAGATCAACGTCCAAGCCGAATGCTACTTCGTCTGTAACTTCGTCGAGATTCCAGAGGCGGGCCCGTCCAAGGGTTATCTCGGCTTCATCATCCCGCTCTTGAGATCGCAGAGCTCGAGCAAATGTCTACCGCTCGCTTTCTCGGCCGTGGCATTTGCTGCGTTGGCGTCATACCAGAAATCGGCGGTATCCATCCCGAAGGCGCAGATGACTTACCTGGAAGCATTGAAAGAGATCAAGGTCGCCTTGAGAGATCCGCAGCAGTCGCTGGATGACTCGGTCATTGCGTCGGTGCTGCTCCTCGCAAAATTCGAGGTGAGCTTGCCCCTTCGCTGGGCTATGCTATTGTGATTCTGACGTGCGGGCTTGAGCAAATATCTCCGTCGGAAATGACGCTCGGCGGGTGGAGATCACACATAGCCGGCGCAAATTCGCTCCTCAAAGCTCGGGGAAAGAGGCGTTGCGAGACGCCGTTTGGGCGGGAACTTGTCATAGCGGTCAGGGAACAGGTGGCAAGTGACTCCTGCTGTCCAGGTCACGTGTGCCTGCTAACCTAGACAGATCCCTCTGTCCATAGCATTGGGGTCAGAACTAGATCCGGAGTTTGACTGGGCAGAAGCAGACGAAGACGAGACAGCCAAAGCCTTCACGAGGCTGCAAGTCGAGATGGTGCAGCTTCAAGCCGATAACAAGAACACCACGGCACTTGCCGAGCGGTCACCAGAGAACACCAGAAGAGTCGTGAGTCTGCTACGAAGGTCCGAGGCGCTGGAGCAGAAGTATGCAGATTGGCTGCGGACATTGCCGGCTACTTGGGACGTGACCAGCGCCGACTGGAGCACATTCGAAGCCGCGGATCTGGCCAGTTCTCTGGTCTACCCCGGGAGATTGGATTCTTTCAGAGAATTGTGGATGGCGATCAAATGTAATGTGCGTCCGAATCCTCGCCCATCGCTCTCCGAGAGCTCAGAGCTCGGTGTCCAATCCTTCTTGGGATACTCGACTCCGAGACAGATCTAGATCCGTCAGACCTACCATCTCATCTCGTATCACTAACCCCGTCGCAGATAGCCCGTTCCTGCCGGGTCCTGATTTGGTCGACCATCCTCCGCTGCGTCGCCTGGCTCAACGGGCCCGACATCTACAAAACCACCACAGAGTACGCAGCAGCCTCCCGCGACTGCCGGCAACTGATCAAGGACATCATCGCCAGCGTCCCGTACTACTTCGGCTGGACGCCAACCACGCACTACTCAACTATCAACACCTGCTCCCACAAGGCCTCGATCCTGGCGACCTTGAAAGGCCGCTCGGGCAACTTCCTCCTCTGGCCCCTCTACGTCTCTTCCTGCTCTGATTTCTGCCTGCACTCGGAACGTCTCTACTTGCGCGGCAAGCTACGCTTCATCGCGGAAAACCTGGGCGTCAACCAGGCCGCGGTCGCTCTGAAGGTAGGTGCCACGCCCCTGTACGCGTGTGATGGAGTCGGCGTGTTTTCGCTCGGCTGACTTCCGCAAAGGATAAGATACTCTACCCGTCCAATTTTATCGAGCGGGAAGGTATGACCTTCACCAAGCAAAGCACGGATCTGAGGGTAAACTGTGAGCAGAGCTGGGCTACGTGTAGCCCGGAGATGAACATTCTTGCATTGAGAGGGTAAAGAGTCTGCTCACTTGGCGTGCCTCGCTGGTACTTGAATGCTAATCGTAATGCTAGAGCATCAGTAGGATTGGACGGAGATGGGAAATTTACAAGACAAGATTCTCGCTCGGAGTGTCAAGTGATGTCGCAATCCCAAGTCAGTGTGTTCAAAGATTGGCATAGTGATGATGACGAGAAGCGCGAAGCTATTGCAACGCCTGGGAAGCAAAAGGCACCCAGATATAAGAACCAACCAAATATAAAAGTATAAAGGTTCATGTCACCACAGAGCCATATGACCCAGCCGCTCCTTTCGTTTCCGAAGGTGCTCTATTAGGTCCACGGGGCAGTCTATGATATGCTATCTACCAGATCACGAGATTCGCTTACCAGCTCACAAGATCTGCGGGTGTTAGCGCACCGTTCGCAAAATGGGTGCATAGGCATCTTACCTCTACCGAAGAGGGCTCTTTTTGCCCAATCCATGGCCAGCAGGATTCTCGTCCTCAAGCTCACACTTTGTGCAAAGTAAATACTCCTCCACGCGTACACTGCCCAGAGCCCACCTGCCATGTTCCAGCCGCCACCCAGATCAAAGACAGCCGAATTTCCGATATAAGCCAAGCTGCCAAGGTGGTGATACTCGAAGGCCTTGTAGACAGCCTCATCCAGATCGCCATCACGGATATCATTTGCTACTAACCCAGGGGTAGCTTGTGCCATTTTGTTGAACTTGTGTCCCAAGTACTGGCCCTGTTGATGGGCGCGCTGTGCTGTTGCTGGCAGAGAAGTGAGCTTGCTGTCAATCTGCATCAGCAATTCACGCATCTCGCCAAAATCGAGTGTACCCGATTGATCCTTGTCGTAGGCAGCGAACAGTTTGTCCAGGCGCTTCAGGTGGTCTGCAGCTTGTGGGAATCTCTTGCGGACCTTCTGAGCTACCTCACGCCATTCGCCAAAGGTGATATGCACGGTCTCTGGATCCTGGCCCTTCTCCCAAGCGAGGGTGCGGAGGAACGTTACCAAATGGTCAGCGACATTATTCTGCACCGTAGAGCAGTCTCCAATCGCATATACATCTCCTAGAGGCGTTCCGTTAAGACGGAGATGTGTATCGGTTTCGAGGGCGTGGCGATTAGATTGGGCAGCTCCGAGTGTATCCGAGACTCGTTGACAGAACTCTGTCTGAGATACACCAGTCGACCAGAGACAGAAACCCATAGGAAGTTCCTTGGTTACAGTATCCCCGTTCTCTCCCTTTTGAGTGAATAGAATTTTGTCCGGCCTGACTTCCTTGACTCGAGAGTTTGTCAGGATCTCCACCTGATCACGGGCAAATCTCTCCTCGGCATATTTCGAGAGCGTCTCGTCGTAGGTATTCAAGATATGTCCTCGGCTTTGAATGAGATGTACAGAGATCTCATTTCGGAGGATCTTTGGAAAATGGGCGATGAGATCCTCGTTGAGAAGATCAAACAATTCGGCCGCGAATTCCACGCCAGTCGGTCCTCCGCCACTGACGACAAAGGAGAGTAGTCGTCTCCTCTCCTCATCAGGCGTTGTCGGTAGACAAGCATATTCCAAATTCGTGAGAATGTGGTTCCTGATCTTTTGTGCGTCGTCAATGTCCTTGAGGAAGTGACAGTTTTCCAACCCTTTGACGCCATGAGGATTGGTAGTTGATCCAACGCCGATAACCAACTTATCATAAGGAAGATAGAAACGCACTTCATTGCCCTCGTTATCTTTCTGTGATAATTCCACCAGTTTTTCCGAGAACTCGACTCCCTCTGCTGATGCTCGGAGAAAGTGACCTCGAACCCTGGTGACAATTCTTCGGATCGGTTCAACCAGCGAGCGGAATTCCAAAGTTCCAACAGTGGCAGATGGTAACATGGGCGTGAAAAGGAAATAGTTGGTAGGTGAGACCAGAGTGACATGGTACTCCTCTGGGTTCAAAGTCTTCAACAGCGCCACGCTGCCCCAACCACCACCTAGAATAACCAACTTCGGCTTGTCCTTCTGTCTCTGCATCTCTGCACAATCATCATCGTCAATCTGGACCTCTGCAATCGGCAGGTTCTTCGGGCCGCCCCGCCGAGGGCTCAAGGCGATCTCAGATACCTGAATATCTCTGTAAGACAGGTCCTCCCTGTAGGTCGAGGCATCGAACAAGAAAAATCCCACCACGCCGATAGCTAAAAAGGTGATCGAGCCCCCAATCCATGCCGCTGACCTATACGCAAAATTCAGGGCCCAGGATCGCCGTTGTGGAAGTGGTTTGCCAGACACGAAGCGCAGCCCTTGCGAGCGCAGAAGTTGTTGAGATTGTGCTTGAGTGGCTAGTGGCGTCGTCGGTCGAGGGAGATTGCGAAAAGAGTGATATTCTCTTCTGATCTTTGATAATCTATTGATCGGATCTGCTTGATCTCGGACAAGGTGGGAGCTACGAGGTGTCGCTGCTGTTCCCTTGAGGCCGAAACGCGCAATGCAGACTATTGGGCGCCGCCGAAGCATGGCAATTGATTTTCGTACTAAAGTGTAAGCGTATCTTATGAGGCATAGAGCATGGTTGTATCGATAGCGAGTGTAAAGGGGTGTAGGACTGTGGACGTGGCGGGAATGTTATGAAGTGGTGCAACTCTTATCGAGACCAAAGCTTCACATCCCGCTCTGACGTATGGCCGCTGTAAAGCACGGAAAGTCCGGACAGGGGGCAAAGCTTGTGAGCCGAGCAATGAAAACCCTTGTTGCACTGCTGGCTTTTCTCGACATGCCGAGTATCAGTACCCACAACATCATAGAAAACAGCCTCTGGGAGATGGCACAATGAAGCTATGGCAGGGTCCGTTTTCATCTTGATCGCTTGGCTGTGACCCCTGCCAATAACGAAACTGTACGTTTATTTACTATTCACAGACAGGACGATGTAAAGAGTTTAGTTGCACTGTCGTGACATTGAGAATCGCTATGGATCGAGCTTCGAATATAACGCTGCACCCGAAGCCAAACCTGTCCATCCTGCCTCCAAATCAGAGAGCGCCCTTCAGTGAGCAAATCCAACACAACACCGAAGCCATCCCTCTGAATCACTACCTTGTAACGCCCGCAATCATCTCATTATCAAGTAATCATAGGCTCAGGTCCGTTGACAGGAGAGCCATTGCCGGGAGAGCTATAGCCTTCATCTCCGTCGAGACCGAGCTCTATACGAACGGGTAGGTCCTTTTTGCTCTGTCTAGCAGTATCTTCAGCCCAAGCCCGCAAACGAACAAGGCTTCTTATGGTAGCATCGCGTCGCGCACTTTGGCTTGTTAAGATGGCCTTGTTGACCCGGTCTGCAACAGTACGTCGCAGTTCTGGTTTTAGTAAGGCTGCGAGAGGCGGTTCGAGGCTATCTTGAGGAAAGACGAGCAGTGCCATTGTTCGCTCAAGGTCCTCCATGAACTCTTTATTTGTAGGCGCCCGCGGTGCAAGCTGGGTAGTAGCAAAGTTGAGAGCCGGTGTGATATCACCCCCGGGTGTCGCATTGCATGTGCGGATCAATTCAACGAGTTGAAGTCTGAGAAGGGCGAAATGAAGCGAAGGGTTGCTGTCCAGGACCTTCATGAGAACGTCAGCATCAGGTAATACTGTAATCTCCGAGAAATTATGTGGAATTTTTATGTTGCTCATATTAAGGACTGAAGTATGGTTATTTCTCTCATCACTAACCCGAAGGCTATAGGAGTGGTGCATGAAAATTTTAATCACAGCAAATGAAGAAGAACTTGACGTGCCATGAAGTTCTTACCTGAGGTTCGAGCTCGTTGAGAGCTTCTATGGCCTCTTGTATGTGTCCAGTGTGGATAGCATGCTGTATCTGGCGCCGAGCCTTCAACGAGTCCTCTTCCTGCCGTGGCCGTAGATTTGCTTCTTTGGAGAATTTCGCGGCCGCGGACGGATAACCTTCCGTATTGAGGTAGTCGAAGATGAGAGAGTTTATATCACTATCAGAGGCCATTGTCAGCATGTATCATCGAGAGACGCTTGCTTTAGGTGCAGATGCTTGGAGTAAGTGATCAGATATGCAACTAAATTGGTTCTCCGCATGCGTAATTTTTAGGAGAGATTCCCAGTTGATAGAGTCATCATTGTAGAGAAGAGAAATTCGGGGCACAAGAGCAAGAACGGAAGTTCAATGGGTGCTAGATCCGTACCTTTTCAATGGCTTTACATCCTCAGCGCGTCTCTCAAATGTATGTTGAGGTGGAGTAGTGGTCGAAGCTGTAGAGGAAGTCTAATAGGTGTCAGCGTGCGCTCCCGGGGAAACGGTTGACCGACTACGACGCCGCGTGCTGACCATTCTCAAAGCGGCGTTTGCTATCTATTCCCCATGTGTCATAGATTGTTATGTGGGAGGCCGGAGTGTCCAGCACTACACCTGCGAAGAATCCCGGACAGAGAACAGTGTGTGGGAGAGATCTGGAGAGCAGGATTTTTGCGCGGCCTTGTCCTCCGGATCTTTGGGGTTGAGCATTGCAAACGATGGTGGATGGCGCTAGCCACACACTGGTGATACTAGCTTGGTTAGGGAAGGTGCTGTCACACGTGATATTCTGCTATCAGACTTGTCGAGGTCAAAGGTCAAGTGTTCCAAACTCATCTTTGGCAACCTGACGAGTTTAATCTTTACTTCCTTGGGTCGATATCAGGCAGACTTGGAGATCCCGATTATTTTTTGTAGTTACAGAGCACTCAGCAATAAATTCCTTCTAGCGCCCCCTGCAGGAACGCAGATCTATCCAGAAGCTATCTAGAAGCTATCTAGAACTCCAAACCACCATGACAGATCTTGAGAGGAAAAGTCCACCTGTTCCGCCGCCATGGGCAAAAATGAGGTGCGCCGTTTCGTGCCCTTCAGCCTTTTTGGGTCGTCCGAAAAAAAAAAATTGCCATATACTCTCCTATCTCCTTTTCATCTCTCGAGTGAACTATAGCGCTCTGAACAATTACTTGAACGGTGCTGAGTGTGATTTCCACCACAGTATCATCGGCATTGCCGGTTCCTCTGGGAGCGGAAAGTCGACTCTATCTCACGCTATCGTGTCGAAACTCAACCTGCCATGGGTTGTTATCCTGTCGAGTACGTGCATATTTACACCCCGTTTGTTTCTTATTTTCCTCCAGTTTGCAATATTCCGAATTTTCTGCAGTTGTATAGTTCTGCAGGAATACATGTTATAAGCTACAGACTCCCTCAGACCCCTTCCCGACTCGCGAATATCTGACAAAAGCGATGCTAATCATGCTTAAGTGGTACAAATATATATACACGACCCAAACCCGTGGATAGCCTTCGGTTATTAACCACCGGCAGGACTCCTTCTACAAGACCCTCGATGAAGAATCATCAGTCAAGGCCTTTCGCAATGAGTATGACTTCGACTCTCCAGACGCCATCGATTTCGACGTCCTCGTCGACCGCTTGCGAGATCTGAAAGCAGGGTAAGTCTCCTCTTCCCCTCCATCTAAGCTTCTCTCCCCTCAAGCCCATCTCTAGACATGGTCAAACACTCGAAAAGCATGCATTGACATGCCCCAGCAAAAAAGCCGAGATCCCCATATACTCATTCGCCAAGCACGCGCGCGAGGCAGAAACGAGCACGATCTACTCCCCACACGTCCTCGTGCTGGAAGGGATATTCGCCCTGTACGATCCGCGAGTGTTGGAGTTACTGGATATGAAGGTTGGTATCACTCCTCCTCTCTCCGAACACCCCCTAGCACCAAGAGACGTCCACTTTCCATTTCAGAAACCTATTTCAGAAACCAACCAGCACTAGCTAAACGAAACAAGATATTTTGTGAAGCAGACCCTGATACATGTTTATCCCGTCGAAGTATGATTTCATCTCCCCTGCCTTCCTACCCCACTCTCTGACCATCTCTTCTGCCTGAAATCGAACATCAAGCACCAGGAGGTTCGCTGACGATGCCTTTCCCACCCGCAGTACTCCGCGACGTAGAGGAGCGTGGGCGCGACATCGAAGGCTGCATCAAGCAGTGGTTCGCGTTTGTGAAACCGAATTTCGAGGGTTATGTGAAGCCGCAGAGGAAAGCTGCGGGTATGTATTCTCCCCTCATCCTCATGTCATTCTACTCGAGCGCCCAGGAAATAAGTGGCAAGAAGAGGAAGAAATAGATGGAGAAAAAGCTGATGAAGCTGTCTTAGATATCATCGTGCCGCGCGGGGTAGAGAACCAGGTTGCCATCAGTGCGTAATCTCACAATCACCTCTCCCGTTGCATACAAAACCTGGCAATGAGTTGGATGAAAGACGCTGACGGGTCACAGTAATGGTCATCCAGTACATCCGAGGTGTGCTGTCAGTCCACGATGGGCATTGCTAGCGGCGAGTCCCCACTTTGTATATCCACCTATCTACCTATATACACACCTAAACATATACATTCAAATAGCAAGCCCAGCGGCCAATACATGCCCTCTCAACCAAGAAATCTGTACGCAGATTCCCTGAAGGGGACTCTGACGCCTCCGTTGAAGTCTCCTCTACTCTGTTCTGTTCTGCTCTTGTCTCCTCGGGGTCGCGGGCCTGATCACGAATCATCATAGAACACAAACGCGGGTGGTCTCGCACGTTTACTACACGTACCTCAGATAAGGTAAAGCGAAGCACCTCCTACCTCGGCACCCGCGAATAAACCGCAACGCACAGACCAGCTGCTCGTCGGCTGCCGCCGCGCTCGACACCGGCAGCGAGACCGAGACCGAGACCGAGACCAATGCCGAGACCGATGCCGATGCAAGAGTCGAGATACATGGTCAGGTATGCGCGCGGATGGTACGGCATGGGACGGTGAGATATATGCATACCCAAAGTCCACACTCCACGAGGTTCCGAACCCACACGGGCGTCATCATCTCCGTGGTCCTGTACATCTGCCGAGTCCCTCGTTTCCCCTGCCGTCCTTTCCTTTCCCAACTTCCCTTGCTTTCCTGCCCAGAGCCAGATCAGATGATCAGACTTGAGTTGCAGTCTCTCGCACGGTATGGGGGACGTCGTGCCTTCACCTCGTGGCTCTCCTGTGGCTCTCATGTGGTGCGGGTTGGATGTCGTCGCTCGCTCAGCAGAGCCAGGATCCGCGGGGGGGGGGGGGACCTCGGTAGTGGGAGGGACCTCGAAGGGACGGGGAACCTTTCCCCGTCTTGGCATCAGACCGTTTAGCGAGATAAGGAAAACAATTCGGTTGCGGCTAAGTGATCTAGTCAGTGAGGAATCACGTCTCCAGTATCAGACGACAGGTATTTCAATTTGATTTTTTTTTTCCAACTAAATAGCAGAGAGCTTTCAAGTCTACGAGCCGAGGTGGGCAACCACGCGCATATTCGAAAATCTTGCTCCGACCTCCCCGCCCACACACAATCCTAGATCCCATGCTACATCTCCTAATATCCTCTCTTCTCGATGTCCTCCACGACCGCGGTCTCGACCCCGTCCCCGCTCTTCATCGCCGACGCGAATGTCTCGTGCGGCACCCACCTGGACGAGGTGCGCGGGGTCGTCTCCTCGAACATGCGGTCGACCTGCTCGAGCGAGAGGCCCTTGGTCTCGGGGACCAGGAAGTAGGCGTACACGAACGCGGCCGTGCACAGGCCGCCCCACACGAAGAAGACCGACGACTTGAGGTCCGCGTGGTCCTCGCCAACCATGTAGGGGGTGATGACGGCGATGATGGTGTTCCAGAGCCAGTTCGAGGCCGTCGACAGGCCGACGCCGCGGGAGCGGATGGGCAGGGGGAAGATCTCGCCGATGAGGATCCACGCGCCGGGGCCCCAGGTGCTGGCGAAGAAGAAGATGAAGATGGCGATGAAGGCGATCTGGGCGTTGACGGCCGCGATGTTGTTCGCGCGCGAGATGTCGTCGGCCGGGTTGCCGATCAGGTGCGTGTGGTTGAAGCCGACCGTGACGCCGACGATGGCGACGAGGAACTGGCAGATGAGCATGCCGAGCGCGCCGAAGACGAGGAGGGGCCGGCGGCCGAACCTCTCGACCGTGTAGAAGGAGATGGGCGTCGAGCAGACGTTGACGAGGGTGAAGATGAGGGAGATGATGAAGGGGTTGCCGATGGCGCCGGTCGATTGCAGGAACGGGGTGGAGTAGTAGAAGATGAAGTTGACCCCGGTCCTGTGGACGGGCGGGTCAGCGCGGGTTTGATCAGAGGCGGTGAGAGCGTTCGATCGGAGGAACTTACCACTGTTGCATCATCTGCAGAGATGTACCCAGGATAGTGCGGCGCAGATTCGACTTGGCGGACCAGAGAGAGCCGGAGAAGCAGGCCAACCAGCTGCCGACGAAACCGGTGGCCGGGATCACGCTTCGCTCGTACTCCTCGTTGGCGATGATCTCGGCGAGTTCGTTCTGGATGTACTCTGACTCTACCGGCTGGCCCCGCAGCCTGGAGAGAGCGTCGCTGGCCTTCTCGAGCCTCCCACGCTTGACGAAGTACCGGGGGGAGTCTGGGAGGAAGAGGAGGCCGCCGGCAAGGATCATGCCCCAGGCGAACTGGATGCCGATCGGGATGCGGTAGGAGCCAGTATCCGAGCGGTTCTCGGTGCCGTAGTTGACGCAGGCAGCCAGCAAGATGCCGATCGTGATGCAGAATTGGTATCCTGCCACCAGGGCCCCGCGAACCTTCTTCGGGCACTGTCCGAGACCGCGTTAGTGGCGTCGGGGCAGGCGGACGCGGAGGGAGTCTACTTACAATCTCGCTCATGTAGAGAATGACGATGGCGCTCTCGAAACCGACCCCGAGACCCGCAATGACGCGGCCCCCGACGATGATACCGAGGGCGCTCCCTCCGATACCCGTGAGCATCTGGATGACAACTCCCAGGATGTAGATCAAGCAGCCCATGATGACGGTCCACTTCCGGCCAATCCTCTCGGCGACATCCCCGGCAATCAGAGCACCGAAGAAGGTGCCGGCGGAGAGGATGGAGACGATCAGAGACTGGTTGGACGACTTGAGGACGGTGGCGTTGGAGCCTTCGATGAGGTGGATGAAGAGATCGGAGCCGATGACTCCGTTGATGTACCCGGAATCGTAGCCGAAGAAGATACCGCCGAACGAGGCAAAGGCGCAGATGAGGTAGGCCTTGAGGGTCACGGGCGCCTCGATGCGGTCGACGTTGTCGGTGGCGTGGAGTCCGCCGGCCATGGTGAGCGG
>JAENRP010000060.1:176099-186740 GCA_024741835.1 Diplocarpon mali | reverse complement strand
ACCATGAGAAGCCGGCCCATCCTCCTCGGCCTCCTCGCCGGCTCCGTCGCCTACACGCCATTAGGTCCAGATTTCCTTCGCAACCTCACCGCCGCCACCCCCGACCTCGATCCCGTCACCGGGCGGCTCCTCTCGCCGATCCTGGTCCCCCGCGTGCCGGGCAGCGCCGGCCACGCCGCCGTCCAGCATCACTTGGTCGATTTCTTCCGGGCCGAGCTGCCGCGCTGGAAGCAAGAATGGTTCAACTCGACCGCCGTCTCGGCCGCGGGGGCCGCCGTGGCCATCTCGAATCTGGTCGTCAGCCGCGAGCCGCCGTGGACGAAGCCGGGCCAGGCCAACTGGCTGACCTTGGCCGCGCACTACGACAGCCCGACGCTCCCCGCCGGCGCCGTCGGCGGCGCCGACGGCGCGGTGCCCTGCGCCATCCTGATGCACGTCGCCCGGAGTATGGATCGCTACCTGAGCCAGATGCACGACGAGATGGACGCGCTGGGCGAGGGCGGCACGCTCGACATGGACATGGCCGTGAAGCTGGTGTTTCTCGATGGCACGGAGTCGCTCGGCGAGGGCGACGCGGCTCTGTTCGGCTCCAGGTAGGTCGCCGCGACCGACCGGCGCGGCGCGCTGCTGACTTCTTCTCCCCCCGCAGAGCTCTCAGCACGGCGTGGGAGGCGCAAACCTACGCGGCGGGCGCGCAGTACCCCAACACCCTGAGCTCCATCCGCCTGTTCGTCCTGCTCGACTGCCTCGGGGCCGCCGAGCCCACGATCCCGTCGTACGACCCGGAGACGCACTGGGTGCTGCGCCGGCTCATCGACCTCGAAGCGCGCATGCGACGCATGACCCTCCTCGAGTCGCGGCCGCGCGCCACCTCCTTCACCTTCGAGACGAGCGACGCGACGGCGCGAGCCCGGACGGCCGCCGACGACGAGCCCTTCCAGGAGCGCGACGTGCCGTGTCTCTACCTCGCGCCCGACCCTCTCCCCCCCAGCCGCCACACCCTGGCAGACACCGGCCGCAACCTGGACATGCCGACCGTCCGAGACTGGGCCAAGATCGTGACCGGCTTCGTCTTCGAGTGGCTCGACATGATGGAGGTGTGGCCCGAGTCGGCGGGGGGGTAGCTGCTCGACCCGCCCCGTGCGTGGATGGAGAGAGAGAGGGGGAGCGAGAGGCGGGTGGATGGAGAGAGAGAGAGGGAGCTTCGAGAGGCGGGGAGAAGGGGGTCGGGGAGCGAGATCACCGTCGTCGGACCACGCTGCCGCCGCGCACAAGCCGTTGGGAGAGGCGGCACGCCGATGCCTCGCCGCCGCGCGTGTCTGGAGCAGAGGAGTCGCCGCTGGAGATCGCCCGCGTCGCCCGGCCGCGAGCAGCGCATCCGGCGCGTCCCCAACCGCCGCCCAGCGCTTTCGGTCTCCGCTGTACCCCTCGGGAGATGGAGCTCCCACGTCGCCCGTCACGGCATCCTCATCGTCCGAGTCGGATCCGAAGCGAGGGGACACGCGGGCCGACAGACACGAGCAAGCTGGACTGGTTCAAGCGGAGACGGTACACACCCAGAGCCTCTCGCGCTCCGCCATCGTGCGAAGACCGAAGCTCTCGGTGCTCTGCTCCCCGCTCCTGAACCCGTCCGAGAGGATAAACCTATCTCCATCGTCTCCTGATCCTGCTACTGACACGAGCCTCACTACGTGCTGCCTCTTCTCCTACTCTCGATGAAAGCACGAGCCAGTCTCCTTTTTATATACTATCTCATACGACGAAAGGAGTGTTCTTCTCAGCTACTTCCGCCGGTTCCCTGATCTTCTACTTCTACGTGCGAGCTCCCGCCAAAGTCGCACTCCTCTTGACGACGGCAACCCCTTCTTCTCCAGCCGCGTCCTCACCCGCCACCGCCAGACTCGCGCGCGCGAGCCCCTCCAAATCGTGCCCTGTGACATCTCTGAAACGACGCCGTCCGCCCAGCACAGCCGTCTCCATCCACGCGCCCGAGAGCATTCTCGCTCCCCTCCCACCGCCGGAGCCATTGCCGCCCCCCGCCCGAGAGCGTGCGTCGCCTCGCAGACCCGGCCTCCCCCGCTCCATCCCAGCCCTCGCGCGACGGCGTGTTCCCCAACGCTCTACGCTCCGTCCTTGTCGTGCGTCGCCTCGCCAGCGTGCAGGGGGAGAGGGCATAGTCACGCGATCGCTCGTCGCGAGACGTATGTTCCGCTGCGCGAGTCTGTCGCACCGGCCTCCCCCCGCTGGGACGCCATCTACCGCGCGCGCCGGCTTCACGTGGCGTGGAGACGCACGGCAGACGAGCTGGGGTCCGAGCCTTGTTGCCGTGGGGGACGAGAATGAGTCTGGGAGGGAGAGAGAGAGGGAGAGGGAGAGGGAGAGGGACAGAGAGGGAGAGAGAGAGAGGGAGAGGGACAGAGAGGGAGAGAGAAAGAGAGAAAGAGAGAGAGAGAGAGAGAGAGAGAGAGAGAGAGAGAGAAAGAGAGAGAGAAAGATGCAGGAAGCTGCTTCCTCTCGCCCTACGACGAAAGATGGAATCCATACCGTCGAATGAGGCCGTCTCTTCTCCATCTCTGGAAGCAGTGTCGCGTCCACTCTCTGCTGCCCAGCCCCAGCGACGGCACCGCCCCTGTGCTTCCGACGACGCGTGGCAGCGGCTGCCGAGCAGCACTCGAGCATTCGGGCCCGCTCTCCTGGTGCTGATACGTCGGGACGCAGGGCCGGGGGAGGCGGCTGCGGAGGCTGATCGGGAGCGTGTCGGGGTGCGAGGGGTCGGGACTCGATGGGGGTGGTGGGTGCACGTCAATCAGACACACACACATGTTGCTTCCTGTGATGCGCGAGCCCCTCGCGCTGGCAGCGTCATGGCGCCATGGTAGAGCGTATGTGCGTGAGGAGGCTTGTTTTCATGCTAATTCTAGTTTTCTATGTACATACATGATCCGCTTAGAGCCGCGAGGCCGCCGTCCGTCGTCTAGCTGGCCGCGCCGGCAAGCTTCTTCTCAAACTCCCCGACCGAGAGGGTGGAGTTGGTCGTGACGCCGTGGTTCTGGGAGGGCTCCTGGATCCTCTCCTTGACGTCGACCCGGTGGTGCGTCACCGAGGGCTCAATCACCTCTGTTTCGCCAGGTTAGCAGAGCTGCAGAGGGACGTCCGCGGAGCCGCCGCTTCACGTACCCTTCTCGATGACCGGCTGGATGGTCTCGTGCAGGTGGTGATGCACGTGCTCGCCGACCTGCGTGGCCTCCTTCGACCTGGACTCGAACTGCTTCTCCTCGCTCGTGCTCTGGAAGCCGGCGCGGTCGGCCTGCGCCTGGGCCGCGGCCGCGCCGTCGTCCCGGTCGATGCGGCGGCTCTGGGTCTCCTGGGTGTGGTCGTGCTTCTCGGGCCGGACCTCCGCGTCCTGGAGCGGCTGGATGGTGGTGTGGTAGTGATCTTGGTGCCGCTCTCGCTCGACGTGCGTCTGCTCGCGCGTCTCGTGCTGCTTCTTGACGTGGGTGTGCTCGACGGCGGGGTTGATCTCGGAGTCGACGGTGGTGTCGACATCGCGAGCTGAGGGGCTGGGCGGGGAGGCCGCGGTCTTGTCGCTCGCTGGCGCGTTGGGAGCCGACGAGCCCTTGGCGAACAGGCTGTTGACTGCGTTGACTGCGTTATCCATGGTGACGTTGATGTTGTTGATATGCCGGGGAATAGGCGAGGTTCGAGGACGGTGTGTAGAGTGGTGTGGCGAGGATGGAGGCCCTCGTGAGCACGGGCAAGCTGTCTTCATCTTATATACAGCCCTCTGAACCCCCGAGCGACTAGTGGGGAAAATACTTGGATATCTGGCAGAGCTTCATGACGTCACCAAGAACGGCCGAAGAGAGAATTCCCCCTTGCTACCTGCGGACGCCCTTGTGCGGCTCGGCCATCCGGTGTATGGATTGACGGGTGAAGGATTGCCGTTGGCCACACGACCCAATTCCCCCGTTGTCAAACTCGAGATTCGGACACCTCCATCTACATCGACTGAGGTCACGCCTCGTAGTACCGTAGCAGCTTCATGAGGCATGGTCGGCACCGCCACTCAGCCACCCCGCCGTTCCTGAGATCCTGAAAGCCCCAAGATCGCCGTCGTTCGTCTTCGGCCAAGACAGGCTCAACTTTGCCCCGTGAGCGCGAGGCATGTGACAGATCTCCCCCGCACCGCAGTCACTGGTCGGGAGGATGCCGTGAGATGCGATGATTCATCAGTCCATACGACCGAGGACGTCGGCGCGCAGAACCACGGACGGCCCAAGAGTCCGAGTCCGAATCGGTCGGCCCGGAAAGTGGTGTCAGGAGGCAGAATGGGGTCGGGACAAAACGCGTGACTCTTCACTTCACTTCACCACGCCTGCATGGTCTCAGGCTGGTTCTGAACCGCTCAGAGCATGTCCTTGCATCCAGTGATCTCGCAGTCTGTCTCCGAGAGGGGGAGCTCCCGGTCGTCATGTCGGGTATCGTCGCTACATCTCGCCGCCGCTCGATTGTCGACGGCGCCAACACCATGTAGACGCGAGGCAAAACCCCCAGCCTTCTTCGATTCTCAGCAGCGCCGAGCATGCACGCGAAGCGCTCTCGACAGGCATGCGCGGGACCTCAATGCGCAAATCTGCAGTCTAGCCTCTTGTTGCTCCGTCTGTCGTCGTAGCCAGCTTCGCGTCCTCGCTCGTGCCGTTCCCCCTCTTCTCTCTCCACGCATCCCTCTTCACGTGATACAGCTTCGTGCCGAGGAACAGGGAGATGTTGAGGATCGGGAGGGAGAGGAGGAGGTGATTTCCGCGCTTGTCACGTGGCGCGTCCTCCTCCGTGTAATGTTCGCCGCGACGATGCCGGACGTCTGGAGGCACATGTTGTGCAGTGCGGCAGAGACGGGACGAGCGCGGACCGTGTTGGAGTTGCAGAATTCCAACCAACGTGTATGGGGTGAGCTGAGTGGCACGTCAGCATACAACTGCTGAGGCGGTTGGCCAGGGGGTGGCGGGGGAGGCACCGTTTGGGTGGCAGAGCAGCGCTGTCATGACGATCCATGCTAACCACATGATTGATGCTATGAACGTCAACGACATTGATGTGGATCAGACAGGGGAGTGCCCAGATCTGTCCAAACAGTGCGGTGAACGTGAGCTCTCCAAACTCTTCTCCGGCGTAGGCGAGGGCAAGCATCGTCGTTACAGGAAAGATCTTGGTCGGGATGACGAGCAGATTCGCTTTGAGAGTATCGAAGCCGAGCTCTTGCGGAGACAGGGCGCGATAGTTGGCCGGAGTCGCGATGGGAGTCTGGAAATGAAGGCCGGGTATGTATCTAGGCCACAGGTCAACGTCTTTGATGCTCTGCCTTGACCGTGCTGGTGTGAGCGGCTCGCGGTTACGCATGGAGCTTGTGCTTGGGTCTTTGCGGATAATGCGATTGTCCGTTATCTTCTCTTCCCGCTCGGGGAAGCACTCCCTCTCGCCTCGGAACCAACTCGCAGTCGAAGTCGGACTTGACGGCATGAGAACAAGGCCAGCAGACCAACGGAAAAGGTGAGAGATCCTTCTGCAGAGTGAGTCCCGCTTCCGGAAAAGAGCATGATGTCTTACCTCGATGCGAAACAGCCACCTCCAGCCAGCCTGCCCGTGTACATTGCTGCGGTGCAAGATGCCAAAGGCAAGAAACGCGCCCTTGACATCCGCCAGAACCGATGCGGTCCAGAGGAACCCAGATGTCTGGACCCGCCCACTTGGCTATCAGCTGAGAAGGAAGCTCCGCCCACAGAAAGGCAAGCTTGACAACAGTGTCCCTATAGTTGTAATCTGCTCAGGTTGAGCAGGTCCCCAGGTCTTCAAGGAAGTTATCCGTCAGCGCTTGGGAGATGTTCGCCCTGTCCAACTCCAAGGCCCTGAACAGGACAGCGGCCAACCGCAGGATCTTCTGGTCGATCATCTTGATCAGCCTATGCTCTTCGCCCCATGTCCAGCGCTCATCGGGACCAGAGCGATGGATGGTTTCCCACGCGTCTCCAGGACGGTATTCTGCCAGCGTATCCGGGTCGTCCAAGACCGACGACGGGGTCGCGATGGCGCGCGGATACACGAGCTGCAACCTCGGAAACCGAAATCGCCTCTCATCGCCCGGAACGGCCCGAGCCAACGACGTCCTGCTCTTGCGCAGCGCCGCCGATACACCTCCCTCGCCTCGTCCCGCGAGCACCCCAGCGGGAGTCACGTGCGTCGTCGAAGTCGTCAAGACTCTGATCCACGTCCACATCCGGGCCGGTGAAGAGATCCTCCTGGCCCGAGCCGCCCGAGCCCAAGCCCGAGCCCGAGCCGAGGCGTTGGTACCGCGTGCTGCCGCCACGTTTTATTGGGATATCTGGCTCGGCGCCTTTGCCGGACGGGGGCACGAGCGCCCCATCGTTGGTTATTGTTGGTTTTCACCGGGTGCGCACTGAAAAGGTATGATTGAGTCCTGGTTGTAGTTGATGATCTATCAGAGAGAGGGAGAGAGAGAGAGAGAAAGAGGGAGAGAGAGAGAGAGAGAGAGAGAGAGAGAGAGCTCAGTACTCAAGAGCAGCCTATGCCAAGACCATCACGTGTCCCTGAGATTCGCTCTCCTCCACTCTCGTCGTATGCCTTACCCAAGACCCAATCACCATATTCCTACAATTATATACTGCGTCCCCTACCCTGACCGGCGTGCAAAGTCGGCGCGGGACCCCCCCCGTGGTCTGGCCCACGGCCGAGTCGGGCCTCCCCCCGAGTGGGAGGACTTGGGTCGGATGGGGATCACGCGGCGAGCGAGTCTCCCGCCGACACCCACCCCGACATGGCGTGACGGTGCAGGCGCAGGACGTCAGCTCGCTCCACGCCGCGCTTAGCCGGCCCCCCTGTGAGATACGATGAGATAGGGGGGGGACGGCCACACCGGTCCAGAGCCGCCCGGCGCTCGCGAGCACGATCGTCCCGGCATGCTCGAGGCAGGAGTGTCATGAGTACGAGGAGCCGCTCTCCGCCAACGCCTTGGACGAATCGCGCCGGAGTGGGAGGAGAAGAGACGTGGCGTTCTCGTGTTTGGAGTCTGGGAGAATCGAGGATGGAATAGTGCGATGGTTCGGATTTGAAGCTCTTGCGATGTAGGTATGCGAACCCTCTAATCCACACAATTCATGTCTCGGTCCTTGATGTGGGACGGGGCTTGAATCTCGTTTTACAATACTTCAAGGTCCTCTGAAAGCAGCTTGTTCACGTGGGATAATGAAGAGACAAAATTACGATGCGCTATATTCGCATCTCGAGGTGTTTCAGCATATAGCAGTTGACGGTCACGGTAGATCGGGGAGCGAGTATATTTAAGGACTTCAGAGTCTCATGGTTGAGTATCGACACACAAACAGCTTTCATAGTTCCACATTTCTACACACAAATCCAGGACAAGTCCGGTCCCCCGTTTCTCATAGCCCCCTTGACGAATGTCTTCAGCAAACCAGAGATGTACCTGCCCGGCAGGTAAGAATGTACAAGAAAAGAGGCCAAGAATTGCGCCTTGACGGGGAGGGAGGGGGTTCGTCCAATTTGATGCAAGCCGCCAATCAGTCGTCCGACGGTCACGGGCTCAAACACACTGGGAGTAATAGTCGTTGAAGGATGTGCAGGTGGAGCCGTCAGCGCAGGTGGTGGAGCCCTTGTAGTTTGAACCACCACATTGACCATACTTGGGAACGGTAGCACCGCCATCGGTAGGGTAATTGTTATTGCCAGTTGGAGGTACGCCGCTGGGTAGAGGGACACCGCTGGGTCGAGCGGTGCCGGGAGTGGTGGCCGGCCGGTAGGCCGGAGGGGTGGTAGCTGGCTTGTTGCCCGCGGGGGTTGTTGCAGGGCCGCTGCCACCGGCGGTGGTCTTGGGCTTGCACGCAGACTTGGGTCTGGTGCTGGTGGCGAGGGTGGTTGCAGGCTTCTCACCAGCGGGGTAGGTAGCAGGTTTCTCGCCAGCGGGGGTGGTTGCTGGTTTACCGCCAGCAGGGGTGGTTGCAGGTTTACCACCAGCAGGAGTCGTGGCAGGTTTGTCGCCCGAGGGGTAAGTCGCAGGTTCCTCGCCCCCCGGAGTAGTGGCAGGTTTGTAGGCAGGCGGAGTGGTGGCAGGTTTACCGCCAGCGGGAGTGGTGGCAGGCTTGTCGCCCGAGGGGTAAGTGGCAGGTGGAGCGGCGCCTGGAGTGGTCGCTGGCTTGTTGCCCGCGGGGGTGGTTGCAGGGCCACTGCCACCGGCGGTGGTCTTGGGCTTGCACGCAGACTTGGGTTTGCTACTAGTGGCCGGCTTGGTAGCAGGTTTCTCGCCACCCGGAGTAGTTGCAGGTTGGTAGCCAGGCGGAGTGGTGGCAGGCTTCCCGCCGGCGGGAGTGGTGGCAGGCTTGTCGCCCGAGGGGTAAGTCGCAGGTTCCTCGCCCCCCGGAGTAGTTGCAGGTTTGTAGCCGGGCGGAGTGGTGGCGGGTTTACCGCCAGCGGGGGTGGTTGCAGGTTTACCAGCAGCAGAAGTCGTAGAAGGCGTGTCGCCCGAGGGGTAAGTGGCAGGGGGCGCGGCGCCTGGAGTGGTCGCCGGGGGAGCGGCACCTGGAGTGGTCGCCGGGGGCGCGGCCCCTCCACCAGAGGCACCGTCCCACACTGCTGGCCCGGGAATCGGGTAGTCAGTGATGGCTCCTCCGTAGATGTTGAACACAACTCCCGGGTCGTTGGGGGCGTAGGCGCCTGGAATAGCGACACCGGCTGGGAGGGCCTACATCTCGCGAGTTAGCCGAGGACGGTGGGGTTCACGCGGCTGGAGAGTCCATACCGTCGATCCCGAACCGCCCACATTCAACTGGACACAGCCCATGTAGAACTGGGCACCGCGTCCGGGGTTGGTTTGGTAGGAAACCTCCCCCTCGTGGAGAGCGATGATCTCGCCGCGGAGCAGGTACGGGCCCTGGGCGAGCCCGGCTGGCAGCGTGACATCGAACTTGCCCTTGGCGGCGATGAGGTTTTCGACCCCCCATTTCCCGCCCGAGTACCCGTCCTCCTTCAGCTTGACCCAGACGTCACCAGCGCCCTCGGATGCCGTTGGGGCGATGTAGGCCTGCACCGGTCCCTTGTGCGAGGATGCGATGATGTCGTCCGACGGTTGATTGGAGTCGTGGTGCCACTGGAGGGTGATCTGCGAGGGGGTGTCAATGGATGGGTCCACGGCCCGCGGCAGGGTGACCTCCGTACCTTGTCCCCGGCAGCGACGTCAATGGTCTTCGCCGCCGGCACGTTGTTGACGTTGCAGGTCATGTCCTTGGAGGTGACATCCTTCACGGGATTGTTGTTCGGGGGAAAGCGAATGTATCCACCCTGGGTGTTCCCCAGACCCTGATCGACGTCGTTGACTGCGATGCTGTAGATAGTCGTGTGGGCCTGAGCCAGGCCGAAGGCAGCGGCGCCGGCGAGGACTTGCGAGTACTTCATCACGACCGCGGTGCAAGTCTGAGGTCGGGATGGGGAGCGGGAAGGCCAGATGCGAAGGAAAAAGACACAGGAAGCGTAAGGGTCAAATGAATGAAAAGGACGATGCAAGAACGTGCAGGTGAGGGTGGGCGACTGGCGCGGAATAAAAAAGAATGGAATGGGCGAGTATCTTGCCAGCCGGGCGGGTCAGATGAGGCTATATACTCCGGCTCCAGATCAGAGCGGGAGAAACACGGAGATGCCAAGGGCGCCTGGCATATGAAGGTCCCGCATCCTCTCTCTCTCTCTCTCCATTGGAGGGGTGATGGACGAGCACCACAATCGACCTCCTGGTTGCAGGGCGAACTGGCAGATTGGTGGGCGGGGGGGGGTCATGAGGCCGGCCCTCGTTCCTCCGTGTATTGCGAAACGAAACGAAGT
Organism: Diplocarpon mali; assembly: GCA_024741835.1. Classification (NCBI taxonomy): domain Eukaryota; kingdom Fungi; phylum Ascomycota; class Leotiomycetes; order Helotiales; family Drepanopezizaceae; genus Diplocarpon; species Diplocarpon mali. Next base: position 176,840 of record JAENRP010000060.1, on the reverse strand, counting down.
CGAGTTGGAAGTGGATGTTAATCTAAATGTCCCGGTATCCTCGCGTCGGGGGGGGGGTTGTTGCTAGGAAGACGGACGGTGGGTGGCTGATACGAGGGAGATTGTGTGGTGTTTGATCGGTGGAGTCGATTTGCCGTGCGAAGGAAGAGAGATATATTTTTCTTTAATTCCCTGGTGGATCTGCCAGCGAAGATGCCTGTTGCCGAAGCGAGCCTTGGCGCCCGCCTTTCATCAATCCCATTCTGCCAAGCATCGGAAAGCCGTGCGAGTGTTTGGGCCAGATTTGCAGACGGACGGGGGTCACGTTCTGCCGGCGTTGTTGACACCGCCATGATCCGGGCAGAAGGGGAGGGCGAGGGTGAGGGTGAAGGCATGGCGGCCACTGCTCCGGGACGGATTCTTCCCAAAGCTTCGCGGCCCTATTCTTAGGCCATCGAAGAGATCCCGCGACAATCGAGTCGCCCAGCTTCAGATTCGTTGGGTCACTTTTGGCTCGGGTCTGCCTCTTGCTCGGGTCTGCCTCTCTCTCAGGTCTGCCTCTTTCTCGCCAGGAGTCCCTGGGACCGAGAAGGGCTCGCCCACGGCCGACACGGGGACGTCTCGTCCGACCCTCTTCTTCGACCCGTCGCGGGCCCGACAGACCGCACGTCATTAGCATCCGGTGCGCTGCCTGCCAAGCGTGCTCGGTGCATGGTGAGAGGAGTATGTATACTCGACTGGTGTTTACCTGGCCGGCTCTCT
>JAENRP010000060.1:153775-176074 GCA_024741835.1 Diplocarpon mali | reverse complement strand
CCCCCCGGAGAACCCCGTGGGCAAAAACACTCAATCGGAAAGTCGTGTCCAGCATCGGGAGTGCGGTGCACACAATCTGCGCAAGCGCTCCGGCGCAGCATCAATCTACGGTAGCGCCAGCCGCTGTGGGAATGGCCTTCTTTCCTTCTTCCCCCGTTAAACTGGACACATGCCGCGATGCCGACAGGAGTTGACTTTCGTAGGAAGCTGGTTATACTAAATTCCTCACGGGGACTCCGCGCTTCTCAAACACGTTGTTGTCACAGTGTAATTAAGCGACGCTGTGTTGACGCCATCTCCCTGTATCGCACGCCTGTCCTGCTGACGCTTAAGCGTCGCTAAGCTTTGCACAAATCTCCACGCTTTACGGTGTGTAGGGTGAACACCAGATGAAAGGTCGATTTATATTTAGCAGAGCCGACCCATCGGAAACACCCCCCCCCCCCTGGGCTCGACCCTGCCCGACTCTGTAACGTGGTATATATTTGGCCTATGACGGGGAGGTTAAGAGTAAGATACGCAGCCGCTTGACAGCCCAATCTCTCCAAGCCTTGTACTTTTGATTTCAATGATTTCACCAGAGCCCATCGAAGCGAATCACCCTCATCCCGTGCCTTTGGTATACGAGACCCGTTTCCTCGCTAAGCAAGCGCCAGAGCGGGGGGTCAACCGCGAGAGATTGCTTATCGCGAGATCAGAGTCGAATCCACTCGAAGTATGCGAGCCTCTCTTTCATACTTCGGATTCGCTGTCAAGAATAATCTGGTGCCGGGCGAGCTTCCAAGGGCCTGCTTCCTTGTTGACAGGGGACAAGACTTTCCCGCTGCCTTGTGTACCACAGGACCCCGGCGCGGAGGCACGCTGCTACTTGCAGGCGTGATTGACCATCCGCGAAAGAAGAAAAAAAAGGAGAAAAAAAAAAAAGAAACGAATCTGTGTCCTTGCAAGACTACCATGACACGAGAATGCGGACGACCTGACAGCCGTAAGCAGGGTGCATCCTGGTGGAAATGCCCATTCAAAATCGGACGAGCTGCAAGGTCTTGGAGTGGGAAGTCTCCCGGGCACCCCCTTGTTGACACGGCATGAGATATAGCTGCTGTCCCACGGCGGGGGAACGGTCAGTTCGGACGGAGCACTGTATGCGCCAAGTACGATCTTGTTCCTTGGTTGCCCCTCGAGCGCACGACACGGTAAGGCGCATGCATTCACACAGTATCGCTTCAATTCCGCGTGCCAACCCTCGTACCGTGCTTCACGAAGGTGGAGCACGTCTCCGCAGAAAAGGCCTGACATAGTTGGGGGAGGGGGAGGGGGGGTGCCGCGAGGGGCGTTCACCGCAAGCGAGGGCGGAAAAACAAATCTCCGTCACTGGCGGGCTCTCTGCTGTTTACTGTAGAGTATTGGGCGACGCCGCACTACATGAACTCCTGAGCAGATCGTAAAACACCCAGGAACAACGCTGCACGACTTTAATTGCGATGGACTGCCACGAGTAACGCCGCGGTGTTACTCGAGTCACCAACCCAGCAGCCAAACGCGACACAGAGCTACTCCGTCTTGCCAATCGGGACCCGTAGATGAGCAGGCGAGGATTGGGCATTGGAAGAGCGCCGAGAGCCGAGTGGTCTCCAGGATCAAGCGAGAGAGAGGCGGCGTCCGGCACATGGACGATGTGAGGTCTATCCGGACCCAAGGCGTGGTCGGCGTGGTCGGCGTGGTCGGCGTGGAAAGTGAGGTGCCGAGCTCGGCTGCCAAATGGCGCTGCCAAGTATGTGTCCAAGTATGTGTGCCATGAAGCACTCGGGACAAGGTTTCGTTCTTTGGATTGCGAGAAGACCCCCCCCGCCAGGAAATTGAACCGAGAGGACTCCTCGCACCGATAAGCGAGCGGGGGGTGTGGCTGTAGCTGTGGCTGTTGTTGTCGTTGTCGTGGCTGTGGCTGTGGCTGTTGTTGTTGTTGCCGTTGCTGTCCCACCACCAGAGGCGCGCCGCGGATAGTGAGGGTTCGGGATCGGGGGAAGCGCCGTGTGGACTGCTCCCAATGCCCCGTTCATGGTGACCGTGGAGCATTGACAAGCCCGTCTAGAATCCCGACCCTCCCGCTGCGAGATCTGAACGGAGACCAAAGTGCACCGACCAGTCCCGATCCCAACGAAGCCCGCCGGCGTGCCGGGGGTGTGTACGGGGCTCCTCCCTTCACACGCCCAAGTGCTCTGCGCCAGGACGGAGGCTCATCGGTTCATCTGTCGTCGGCCGTCGCGCAACCCTCGCCCTTCCCGGCTCCTCGGATCCCGCCTCTTCTCGCCGGCCACCCCTCCGCATGATCAACTCGGATCGCAAGCGGCCCGGCAAGCTCGCGAGGTTCGGAGACTCGAATGGTGATCGGGATGGTTCGGCACGCGTCGACCGGAGTGGCTGGTAACTGGTGTCGGCTCGTCGGCTGGCTGTGTACGGCGTCGGAATCTTCACCATCTGCTCGCCCCCGATCCAGGTTGAGCAGGTCGCATATGAGCGGATAATCTTACCCACGCCGCCACGCCCCCCCCCCCCCNCCCGCAGCGACCCACCCCCGTATTGCCCCGTCTGCCCGTCTGGGTCGGGGGAGGAAAAGCACGTCGCCGAGCCAGCCGATAGACGCCGTAGGAGTTTAAGCTTACTTCGGAACTTCGCAAGTCGAGTCATGGGAGTGGTGGCGTCACGGTAGGATTCGAATCGAAAGGTCAATTATACAAGTGGCGTGTTTGCCCCTTCGGATACGAGTGCTCTGGAGGCGCGGTTTTGAAGGTGTAAATACCAAATCAGCGGGGTGAGATCTTGCTGCGAACCCCCTCGCACTCCTACTGCTGTTGCCAGACTACTCGAGAAGTAATGTGTAGAATTTAGAAAGTCGGTTTCGAGTTCGAACCCAGCTCCTCACTAATCTGAGGCGCACATCGTTTGGAAGTCAAGACAGCTGGACCTAGTGTGCTGGAAAACCTCACTTGAGCTCATCGACCAAACGAATGGCGTGCACAAGGACGGGAGTTCCCCATCCGAAGCTTTCATCCTCTGGTAAAACAGTTCTGAGGATTTATAGCGGCCAGACGCGGCAAAAGACCGCAAGTTGGTCAGCACAAACCAGAGATCGGTCTTGACGCGACGCTCACTTGCTCCCCATCTAAAGTCTTGAAGATGACAACTGCTCGTCGTTATGGTGGGGTTGCCGGATCGACTTGAATGATACTTCCGCTATACTTATGCCCGATACTTCCCATGTACTTACGCCCTATATTCCCCCGACACTCATGCCAGAAAAAAATCGTACAGACAGCCGTCTCGTTAGTCAATACTGCTCTTGAATTAGCAGTGTGTGACACAGTCTTGACAAAAGGGCATGACGAGATACTCGGGCGAGATTCGTAGATTGAAACATAATACACCTAGTGTTCGTCTGAAGTATCCCGAGCGATTTTGTAAAACGGTACGTATACTGCAGTAGATTGGCTCACCTTACTTCAAACGTGGTATGGGGCTATACGAGGTTTAGCGTGACACATCCAGGTCCCTCGATCCCCGATCTGTGAATCCGATGCTGAAATCTTGCACACCAGCCTCAGAAGATTGGCGCAGAATTGGTGCGAGTCAGGCCAGTTTCGCCAGACAATTAAGCAGAACCGATGCTCCACACTCTATTATACGCCGATCTCAAAATAACCCATGACAGCCCTCTCAAGAAACGGGATTTTGGAGTTATCCAGCCAAGCCTTCATTCGCCGACGCGTCTTCGGCTCTGGAATAGACCTCACCTTACTCGGGGCTCAGCAGCCTATGTGCGTCCCCGGCACGCTTCCCAAAAACTAGCCTCGAGCAAAACCACTGTTCTGGTGAGAGGTCAGCTATAAGTCTCGGGCTGTTTCACAACCATCTCCAAAACCTACGACCTTCGCAGCCAAAACCTCTGTCATATATATGGCGCATCACCACCCTTTCTACCATAGCAGCCCGCCGTACGCGTGGATCGGGAAGAAGAGCCTCGCCTTCGCGACGTCTCGAGCCGGTACTTGCATTGTCAGAGGTCGACGGCGGCAGTGGACAGGGGCTTTTCGCCTGCGCCGAGTAAGCACCGACGGTTGGATGTTGGATGTGTATTCTGGCAAGACGAATTGGACTCGCCCAAGTAGGAGTGAGATTGGTCGGCGTCGAGTAGAGCACACGCTGGTTTGGGACAGGCACTGTGGCCTGTTCGGGACTAGTGACTCGAGTGGGTAGAGCACCGCTTCCACGTGACCGGGACGGCATCAAAACAGCACATGGGCACGTTCCTATACTCCACGCATGTGTGCAACACCCGGTGCTACCAACACACACGATCCAAGTTTTCGAGGCAAGCGTCGTCATCTTTGTAAGATCTAACTGATGCTTCCAAGGTGGGTGGGCTTTCTGAGTGAGACAAAGCCAAAATGGTGGTCGAAGGATTCGTGAGGATTTCGACTCGCAGTTTCCACCCTTCTCCACTACCAGGCGATTTTGTATATCCCAGACGCCGACCGGCTCCCGTCACCCATGCTGCTAAGCACTGCTACTATTAATAGGTGGGGTTGAAATCACCGCGCCGGGGCAACTATCAAAGACTTCAGGCCTTTCGGAGTAAGTGTTGTGTGGGATCAATGATTTTTCGGTTCATCGATTTCCTGCCACCTCGGAAGCTGCTGTTCGCGCAAGGAGAAGCTCTACGGCCGTGTTCTCCTCGAAGCAGCGACTGGTGGCCATCCCGACGCCCTGCCACCAAAGGTGACTTTTTGCGATTGTTATAGGAAGTCCATCCAAGTGTTTTTCCTCGACTTCCACTTCGCTATGCACACTTTTCCCAGGGTCAGGACGGGAAGTATTCGAGCATCGAGCAGAGGACAGGCACGCCAAGTTTCTCGCTGCTCTGTCCTGTCTCAAGAGCTCTCATCTCACCAGCCAGTGTGAGAAGCTCGCAGCCCGCGTGGAATGTGGCGACTTCATGGCTTTCTAAGAAATCGAAGCTGGTGTGGTGGGCTCGGTGGTGTTGTTTCATGGAGTACAGCGCAAGAAGTGACGGAAATCTCGAGATTACATGCAAAGAGGGTGTATTCTTTGACCAACAGGCTACAAGACAGTTCGGAAGTGGAATCAACTCAGCAATGTAAAATCTAGACGGACAATAATCTCACCAGAAAAGAGAGGGTCTGCTGCCCTTGGGCGCAGTGCAGTGTGAGTAGCATCGATCCGCTACCCAAGCGACCGAGAGCCAGGTCGATATCGGTTCCGCCCGGCCAATGCTAGCCGTCAGCACAACTCCAATGATGCCGGAGAATCGAAAATGTAGCTACGAGCTCTAGAAGCCGCAATCTCATTTGCACTCGGTCTTCCCCTCCTGGCACCCGAAGGTCGACGACTCTTGCTGGCTCCATCAGCCCCGAGTGCCATCTCATCGCTCGGCTTCGTTTGTGGTGTCCTCGGACCCTCTTCGGGAGGTCCTAGTCCGCGGGCGGATGCCATTGCGTCGAGGGATTATGAGCTGATATCAAAGCCCTCGCGGATGTTCCAAATGTGGAGGGCATGTATTGAGCGAACTTCGGCTCTGTTGACACTTGAAACGAATATTCTCCATTGGTTTCTGACCTTTGCCGCAAGGGGCACTCTGCAAGTGGTTGGAGCTTTGCGATTCGACGCGAGAAGTACTCTCCTTTGTGTTGGCTCACTCAATCTTGACATCACGACTTTCGGATACTCTCACGATGCTAACCCGACGTGATGTATATCCACAACATGACAGTAATTGACTGTTGAATCTAGTTACGCCCCAACGTCCAACACTGCGACACACCTTCCCCAACTCCAACCAATGCATTGATTCATGTCGTAAACTCGTGAATCCGTACGAAGGCTTACTACAATTCACTTCCCAGCATCTTCTTTGAGGCTAACGATGCGATTCAGTACAACCTTCTCGTCAGTGCTATCTGAGTCCATGGCCTTGAAAAATGTCAGCGCTATGAGGGTAGATGGAATTGAATATTCTCCTACCATATAAGCGACTCGCATGGCTTGGAATCTGACAGATTCGAGGCCACCCTTGCCCAGTTCCGACTCTCCAGCAGCTTCAGGCCATGGCGCACGTCTCTTAACCTCCTCAAAACCGGACTCGATCATTGCATTCGGCCAGATTTCTTCACTCTTGGGGTTGATGTCTTCAAGAAACCCCCCCGGAGCATTGTCCGGCTTCTCGCTCTTGAAAAGTGAATTGTGTATCCGAACCTCTACGTTTCTTGAGCCTTCGGCAACCCAGTGAATGTAGGTCTTTGGCTTCTTGCCTTCCTTATCATAGACTGCTCTGATTTCGGTGACCCTGTCACCATCTTTCGAGAACGAAACAGCCTTTATCGGGTAAGGAACCTGGAGTAGCCCAACGGATTTCCCAGGCGCAAGACGGAAGTACTCCTTGCTGTCAACTTCTCTGAAATCGCTGCGTTCAATATAGACAGTCTTGGTGAATTTAACTTGGTGGCTCCCCATGGCTGGGATCTTTGGCGAAAAGGGAAGCTCCAGCTCCAGCTCCTCAGCATCTTCAATGATAATAGGGACTGGATCCAAGACCAGCATCAGGCGTGGGACTGTACGCTCAAGGTATTTACGAATGGTTTGATCGAAACGAGCGAGTTGAATCACGGTAGGCGATGTCGTAACTCCAAGCTCATTTACAAACTCGAGAATTGCAGCAGGTGGCACGCCACGCCTTTTGATACCAATCAGGGTGTAGAGCCTCGGATCGTCCCAACCACGGACGTAGTTTTCGTTCACTAATCTCATGATTTTCCGCTTTGAGAGGACTGTCCCTTCAATGCTCAGACGACCGTACTCCCTCTGCATTGGTTCATAGACGCCCAGGGTCGTGTTGAGCCATTCGTAAGAGACTCTAGATTGGACGAATTCAGTCGTGCAAAGAGAATGAGTAATGTTCTCAAAGCTGTCGCAGAGACAGTGGGTAAAGTCGTATGTGGGATAAATCTTCCACTTTGGCCCAGTTCTGTGATGTTCGGCATCCAACACTCTGTAAGCTGCCAAGTCCCACATTTGAGGATTGCCGTCTTCAATGTTTTGCTTCATGCGAAGGAATGCCTCTCGTGGTTTGTATTTTCCATCCCTCATAGCTCGGAACTTTTCGAGATTAGTCTCCGCAGACTGACTGGCATGTTCACAACGGAATCGTGGGCCGTGGTCCTCGCCTCCTCTCTGAGCCTTGAGCTCGGGGTCTAGAATTTTTTTAGAAAAATGTACGACTGAAACATAAGCGTGGTACATACCTCCACAATGACAGACATATGCCTTATTCTTGTTTATGAGCTCTTCCGCCTTCTCGTACAGCTTATCGAAGTTGTCGCTAGAGTATGTGATTTCTTTCGGTTTAAATCCTAGCCATGAAACGATGTCTTTGATCGCGGTGAAGTACTTCTCCTCTTCGGCCTCCGGATTTGTATCGTCAAACCTCAGGTAACACTCCCCTCCGTGAAATCGAGCGAATCCGAAATTGACCGCGATTGCTTTGGCATGACCGATATGCAGGTATCCATTCGGTTCTGGAGGGAATCGGGTAATAACTGGCTTGACTGGACGTTCTTTATAGACACCATCGAGCCATCCTTGAGCGAACATATTGGTGGGCTCGGCCTTGACCTCCTCGTCCTTTTTGGAGGCAGCTTTTGTGGTCGTAGTGGTCGGATCGGCAGGCGCATCTGCCTTCGCTCTTGCAGAGGCTGCCTTCTTCGCACGTTTGGCAAGGCGCTTCTTCAATTCTGATTTCGATACCATTTCGCCTGTCTCCTCGTCCAGCTGAAGCTTCGCAACATTTTCAGTAATTGCGTCCGCCATGATGATGAATAGGACTTCTGATGCGAAGTAGTGTGAAGGTATTTGAGGATTCTCCTAGAGAAAATATGCCCAGCCTCAGCTCCCGGTTTGCGATTCTGACTTTGCAGGTTCGTGGAAGGTAAAGAAGTGTTACATCAACTCTGGCTGTGAGTCAAGTCAACAAGCGGGACGAGGCTTTGATACGCCAAGGCGCTAAGCCCCTCACAAGGCCCCTTTGAACTTTCACGTTTTCTCAGCCTTGTCCAGAGCTTCCATTAAGGTAGTCTTGGAGTTCAATTCCTTCGACAAACAGCACAAATCACATCGCATGTTCGCTACCACCAAAAGAATCATGACCATAATTCCTTCAGCAGAGATACCAACTGTATCACTTCTCTACCACCTTAAGAAACTCCTTCCAGCCACTTTTGATAACGAAACTAAAGCACCAAAACCATCCCAAGCACTCAACGAGCGCATCGGCCTCATCCGCGGTGACATCACGAAACTCAAAGTCGACGCTATCGTCAACGCTGCTAACAATTCGCTGCTTGGAGGAGGAGGCGTCGATGGAGCAATACATAAAGCTGCAGGGCCTGAATTGGTGAAGGAATGCCGCAAGCTCAAGGGCTGTAAGACTGGATCCGCGAAGATAACAGATGCATATGAGCTACCCTGCCAAAAGGTCATCCATGCCGTGGGTCCTGTCTATAGCTCTCGGTACAAGTACGAGAATGCGCAGGATCTGGCAGGATGTTATACAACAAGTCTGCAGCTCGCAGTTGCAAACGGATGCAAGAGCATTGCGTTTAGCGCATTAAGCACTGGTGTATACGGTTATCCCAGCAATGATGCTGCGTTTGTCGCTATCAAGGCAGTAAAGGATTTCCTTGTTGGTGAGGGTGGAGACAAGCTTGAGAAAGTCATCTTCTGCACCTTCGTGCTAAAGGACGTGGAAGCGTACAACCACTGGTTGCCGTAAGTCTAAAGATTAATTAGTTCATGATTTTACTGATGATCCATACAGGCGATTCTTCCCATCCACTGAAGAAGCAGAGAGTGGCTGGGGGGAAATTGCGCCTGGAGAGACTGTAGATAATGGACCTACTGTCAAGGGTTCAGAAACTTCAGCTGCGAGCGAGGTCGGATTACCGAACGTGCCAACTGCAGAGCCGGCCGCGGAAGGTCCTGCCGTGAAGAAGCAGAGGACAAGCAAGGATAAGGAGAAGTTCTAGAGGAGGAGAATAACAACCAATTTGTTTCCAGCCTGGGGAGTTTAGGTTCAGGAGTTTGGCAGGAGAACATGGACCAGGGCTCCCGGGATATGCGGACCGCAGCTGTGTTGAGGACGGAGACTCTATTCAAAACACTAGTAACAAAAAAGCAACAATGAATATATTTCTATCTTAACGCAAGGCTTCAGTGTCTGGAGTTGTGACAAGTGGGTCGGATCATTCCGTAAAGTGTAGTCTCGCTATGCTGAATCCATATGCAGTGGGAAGTCTTTACAATGAGCATCAAGGTCAATGGAGGCATGGAACTAACATCTCGAATATGTACAGGCAAGGTGAGGTTTAAAGAACAACACAGGTTCAACATTCTGTTAGGGGCTTTGACCCTGCTGCAATGACTCCACACGCGCGATCCTCGGATTCTCGCATCCATGCCGACCTGCGTTCTGCTCAAGATGTCGCAACTCGGGATTATCTACAAAGACGACATCGACTTTGCCGCACTGGCACTTCAGGATGGAGAGTTTGCAAAAGCGTAAGTCTTGAGATCAGCACATTTCGATCCAGGCGAATTGCGAGGGCAGCGAGCTCTAAACCACTTTGGCTGTGCCTCTTGTAAATGCAAAGCGCATCTCTCGGCCAGTTTCTTCTGGACCTTGAAGGCTGAACTTAGACAGCTTGAAGCCAAATGGCCAACTCGATTTCAGCAATCCAGAATCCGTTTGCCAGCTTACAAAGTCCCTCCTGAAGCGAGACTTTGCGCTCGAAATTTCGCTGCCTCCAGATCGCCTCTGTCCTCCCGTGAGAAGCATGGTTTCAGCTTTCCACAGAAAATATTGACATTACTTAGGTGCCAAATCGAGTTAAATATATACTATGGATTCAAGGCCTCCTAGATAGTACGAGTGATTCGTACACCGATGCCTATGATCCTGAGCGAGAGGTTCTGGGTCTGGATGTCGGCACGGGCGCCAGCTGTATCTACCCGATGCTAGGATGTGCTCAGCGTCCGAACTGGAGATTCGCTGGTACAGGTGAGTCTTTCGGGCGCAGAGAAAACCGCTCTGACGGATATGCAGACGTGGATGACAAGAGTTTCGGGTTCGCGAAGCAGAATGTCCTGGCAAACGGACTGCAGAGCCGCATCAAGCTCCTTCAGACCCAACCTGATGGACCGCTACTACCTCTAGACAAGATGGGCTTCGAAGCGTAAGATTCCACTCGATGAAGATGTCGTTGCTGATCATGCACAGCATCGACTTCAGCATGTGTAACCCTCCATTCTACGCCTCCACCGATGAGCTCCTCTCTTCCGCGGCGTCCAAACAACGGCCTCCGCTCACTGCTTGTACCGGCTCGGAGTCGGAGATGGTCACTGCTGGAGGCGAAGTCGCTTTTGTATCCCGCATGATAGATGAGAGTCTGGTGCTCAAGGATCGTGTTCAGTGGTATACGTCTATGCTAGGAAAATTCTCAAGTATCGATGTGCTCTTGAAAAAATTGAAGGAGAACAATATTGATAACTATGCCGTGACAGATTTCGTGCAGGGTAACAAGACCAGGAGGTGGGGTGTTGCTTGGAGTTTTGGGGATTTGAGGCCGTCAATGGCGGTTGCGAGGGCCGTGGGTAGTCTGCAAAAAAATCTGTTGCCGTTTCCGGGAGAGTATCTCATCAACGTATATAGTCAATTCCTCGGACAATAACACCCTCAGGCTAACTATTACATAGTCAAGCAGGAATCAAGGTGAAGTCGGCCAGCATATCAACTTCACTTTGAGTCAGCTGCCTCTGAGGTGGGTGTGGAAAGCCAAAATTTCAACTGGTATCGGATTCAGCGAGAACGCAGTCTGGTCGCGGGTTGCACGACGAAATGCCAGTAAAGTCCTCGGGAAGGGTGTGGATGAAGATGATGAAGACGATATGGCGTTTGGTTTCAGAGTCCACGTCGACGGCATTCCAGGAGGGGCTGGGGGTTCGAGAGCCACGGTCAGGTGGTTGAAAGGACACGACAGTGTGCTTTTCGAGAGCTTTTGTGGCATGCTGAAAAGAAAAGTTGGAGAGGGACTGAGATGACGAGCCCCTCAAGAAGGTTGTGTTTCTTGGTCGCTCAGTCAGATGCTATCAACGGATGACGACAGTGTGAAGTGGGCTAGGTTTGAGCTGGTTCAGCAGCTGTGATTCTAAGATCAGTTGGGCAGAGCATCTACTCATACCACAGCCCATGAACCTTTAATGGTGCTGTATTTTGCGTTCTTCTACATTGAGATTCGGGGCTTCTCTCTTTTTATTTGTTTGGGAAAATATTAAAACAATTCAACATAAGTTTGAGTCTTCAGTAGCTGATTGCAGGGCCACAAGAAGTGTACCAAGTCCGGCTGGCTGCCTTTGACCACAGTTCTAAGACGAGAGGTAAACACGACGGGCCAAAGAATTAATACACGCTCACTAACCAGATACAGTGGTTCAGCTTCGAGGATGCACTGAGGAAGTGTCATCAAAGGGATAGCACATAGCATACCTAGGCCTCGGTTGGATATCGAGTACAAAGGTGCCCCTCAAGAAACTAGCCATCCCAGGTGAGATTCAGTACCTGCGTGGAAGTCTGCGTGAGAACCAACTCTTCATCACATCCTCTTTCTTCAAGCAAAGAATTTGTCCAGTAGAGTCAAACAGCATATAAAACATTTCCGCTTGCTTCAAAGTATTGAAAACCCAGCATATCTGAGAGCTTCGAATTTATATCCGAATAGCTGTATCAGCAGCCTGATGCTCCTTACGATCTTTAACAACCTAATTATTTCGCACCCAGCGTCCGCCCATCCAGCATTCCACGCTACGTGCGTAAATTCTAACTCCACGTTTCAGCTCTGAGCCCAGTTCTGGACACCTGGACACAGGCTACGAAAATGTCACCACACCAAGAGCTGTTTCCTCAGCGCAATTTCGAGCCTCCTGATAAAATTGACGTCAAAATCAACTCCTTCATCAACACTTTGGAGATTCGAGACAGTGGAGTGCGCCAACAACACTGATAACTGTATCTGCGTCGACGGAGCTCGGGCCTGTCACTGTTCCTGGCCAGAAGTAGGCACTGCGTGCTTCCAAACTCAGGGATCAGATGAGTGGTATAGACTGGGAGGTGTTTGGGTATTCAAGTCTGTTGATCCAGTCCTGGTTTTTTATCGTCTTGAATTTGGGTACAATTATTGGAAGATGGTAGCGGAATTGGGGCGGGAAATGATACTTAGAGATGGTGTTCAATTCGAAGCCGATAGAGCAGACAAGTAAACAAGCTGATTACAAGCAAAATACTAATAAAATGTTAGATTATCAGCATACTACAATTATGATTATGCAGACAGATATAGAATTTTTGGTGCGAGGCTTTTCTCCCGTGTCCTTTTCTTTACCTCTAACCTTCTTCACACAAGCCAATATAAGACTTTTCTCCAAGATTTCTTGCTCAGTTACAGCCAGCCAGTGGTTCACATCAGATCAAAGAAGTGATAGCTCTCCGGAGCCTCGATAACCCACAAGTTGGCAAGTGAGGCTGAGCCCTGTTTCAAGAGATAACTGCCGCGAACAAAGCGAGCTTGCTCAAGGGGCGACACAGGCTCTAGTCGAAATTTGAAAATATTAGCAAGATTACAAGAATCTCCCAGATACGCAGGGGAGTATAGAGAAATTTAGGGCAGCACTTGACAGACCACTTTTATAGGCAGCTGGTCAAGCCAGTTTGAACTTTTGAATCCATGGACCTGGTCTCCGTATACTCAAAGGAGCACATCCCCAGACTCACTCCATGTAAAGATGATATACACGGCTCGCCCAGTCTCCTGTAGCAACCAGTCAATTTAGAAACAGATTTTAATACAAGACGCGTAGAAATGTGAACAGGGAGTTTGAGGCTTTGAGCCTACAGATGGACGGTGCTAGGCACGGCATCTGCTAATACAAAGATGTACCAGAGTATCAACCCTTAGTATAAATGTAAATACGATTGAAGTCGTTTACTACAGCCAAATTTTTTTTTTTAATTTTTTTCAAAATCCAGAACAGCAGAATGACACAATTCGACCGCGCGCTAGTACATAATGTAGCATAGGTTGATATCTCGAATGAGTCAGCAGTCGTGGGCGACGCTTGATCGGCATCCTGATCGTCACCCCACTCCCATTGCCGAGCTGGCTTCGAACCTCCCGTGTCTAATAAGGCGCCCAACGATCTCACTGCATCATCGAATGCGAACATACCTGTCTACCCGCTCGCTCTGTTCAGCTTGCTGGTATTTGATGCTTTCTTGTATCCGACGATCTGGTTACCGTCTGCGTTAACTCAGGTCGACAACGGTCAGTTGCAGGCCGCCTGGGATAAGATTGCCTTGCTTCGAAATGCCTTTGGACTATTGAAAAGCTTACTCGATTGAGCTGCCTCTTCACGACTTCTCTGCGATATCTGGGTCGACTTCTTTGTCATCTGCCGACCACCCAAACGCGAGTTCATTGATGTACGTCAATAGACTCTCGACACCTTCAAAGTTGTATCTCACCCAGCGACGCAGCAGACCCTCCTAAGTACCAGTCAAGATCAGCAGGATGGACAAAGACAAGGAAACCAGCGTCGTTCCGCAGGATACAGAGATGGAATCCGAGCCTTGCTCGATTGCCGCCAACAACAACTCGATCCCATCCGCAATCTTCCATAAACCAAGCAAGTTCCTTCTAGCCCACCAGGCCATGTCACGACCGTTCCGCAAAGCTTCCACCTTCCCCAAGTTCTCGCTTCTGCCTCTTGAGCTACGCATACAGATTTGGGAGGCAGCAATAGTTCCGCGCGTTCACGAACTACACCCGTGCTCGAAGCTCTACAACGAACGCATGACCTTTCGTTCCAACAGCAGCCTCACACCCCCTATCCTCCACGCCTGCCACGAATCCCGAATCCTAGCACTGAAATACCACCAGTTGATGGATTATCAGCCCCCGGGCGACGTGAGCCACGGAAAGGGCATACTGAGGTTCTACTTCAACCCCGACCTCGATACGCTGCTACTAAACAGCTTAATGGGACTGTTCGTCATGTTCATGCTTCTCGAGGACGAGGATGAATTCCTTGGCTTAACAGGGTTGGGAATCATGAAGGGCTGGCAGCGTGTAGCCTTCGATGCCGAGCGCGCACAACTCATAACCCTGCTCTCCGGGAACTCAGGCAGCCCTCCTCAGCCCCGCTTTAAATCTGTGTTTCCTGCTCTTCGAGAGCTCACAATCGCGTTTGACTGCAACTCCAAGGGAAAGACGCGCTTCCGAACCTCCGTCTGGCCAGGTGAGAATGGTACTTCTCTGACGGAAATTCCTATGCCTTCTACTTTTCCCTATGAGATTGAAGGCACAGACGAGCGAGACACTCTCATGGAAGCGATGGTTAGTCCCATGAAGCAGTTCCTAGAGAGTGAGTTCAAAACAGAAACGACAGAGACTCCCGGCATAGTGATCGCCAAGGTCAAGAGGAAGATGTTTATTCGAGGCGACATCAGGTACGCGTTCAGAAAGATGTGTGCTATGGTAGGACTCAAGCCAAGAGGGGTGTTTAGGAGAATTTGACTATTCCGAAAGAGTCAGTATCTATCTAGGAACCTGGTAGGAAGTTGCTTCAGAGATTGATTTTCCACGAATTTTATTGTCTATAATCAGAGTTGACACTGCCAGCATCTGCCCTTTTCTCTCTTTATTTCGAATTTTGATATGGTTATGTATAATATAGTAGGTGGACGGCGCCGGACAGTACTTGTCACGATTTGTTTATATTTAGCACTGGGGTCTTGTTGCATACAGGTGCAGGCGTTGATTGTTATCAGAAGGCTCGTCAGCCAGGAGGAGGGAATCTGCGGAATGGACTTCCAACACGCTCCTGGCCAGAGACTTATTCAATTTCCGTTGAATCGAGCTGTCAGGGTTTAGATGCAGGGAAGGTATCTATCCGATGTAATTATAATACAGTGACTTGCATAACCCCAAGGCTCCAGAGGATCACAGGAAGAGGGGATCAAAAACTTCGAATCATGTTAAACGCACACGATGTTGATCTGAACCTCGGAAAGCCTCAACTGGCCGTCCTTGTGTACGTCTATACTTTGCTAATCTCAAACCGCACCCCTACTATATGTGCCCTTCTCACCATCCTGTTACCCTATTTACTTTCCTTCTCTATGCTCGCTTTTCAAGTATTTCCTGCCGAGATCCTACCACTTCGCCTCTTTCCTGTCCAAAAAGCCCTTCAGAATGGCCAGGATCTTCTCCAGTGCCGCAAGCCACACTCGCAGTTCCTCGGTGACCTTCTCTGGGTCCTCGCCTAGCTTGACGTAGAAGTCCTTGCGATAGGGACAGGCGCTCATGGCGGCGGTGAAGACCGGTTTGATGAGGAAGGAGTGGTGCGGTTTCAGAGTGCTGCCGTAGGCATTGCGGAAGCTGACGGCGAGCTCTTCGGAGGGGAGGGCGAGGTTCTGGGAGAGTGCTATGCAGGTGAAATCGAGACCTCTGCATACGAAGAGAGGGGGGTTAGCAAGCGCCGAGCAAGGGCAGAGGGGGCGAGGTACCGGACGAGCCAGAGGAGGGCTTCGGTGGCGGTGTGTTTCTTGCCCTTCAGTTCGTTGAGGACCAGCTCCTGGAGGGTGCCCGACTCGGCGGCGGCGGCGAGCTGCCTCTCTCTGATTTTCTGCAGGCCGACGTGTCAGCCCCGGCTGCATGTGTCGCTGGAATTCTGGCCTAGAGGGCGTACGTTGACATTGCCCACCATGTCACTCTTCACGGGCTTGAAAGCCATTGAGCCCAGCACATCTACCGCTCGTCAGTTGACAGCCACAGATCCTGTGCAAGGAGAGAAGGTCGCACCGAAGAGCGTGGTGAGGGACTCGGCAGCTTTGAGGAACTCGGTGGTCGACACTGCGTTGTCCTTCTCCTTGTCGACGGGGACGTTGGTGAAGGAGATCTCGAGCGTGTCGAGAAAGGTTCCTCCGGGGGGGTAGGCCTTGACTTCTGCTGCCATGTTTGCGGGGACGGGATGACTCTGGGTTGGATCTGGGACTCGGATCTGTGGAAGCAATTGGGATTTGGCAGAGGAGCGGAGAGACGGGGAGGGGAGGTGTTTTGTTTTGAGGATGGACGGTGAGGCTGGACGACGTACGGGTTTGAGACATGGGAGGGGGCTGGCTTGGCGAAGGAGGGGTAGAGAGGCGGCTGGAGCGGGATGACTTTGGCTTGGACTGACTACCTGCGAGCATACTGACAACAACCTCAGAGTTTGGGTTTGATAAACACGTCCAAACTTCAAACTCAGAATCGCCAGTCGGTATCCAGCGTCTCTGGGATGCGCCAAAGGCTCGAACGGGGGCCAAGCTGGAAGAGGTGCTCCGATTCGAAACTGAGACCTTCCAAACAGACAGAACCGGCTTACGGCTTTGCTGCTCTTTGCCTTGTTCATTTCGACTTGCAGACTGTGGACAATGCAGCCCGAGTCCAAGGATAGCGGCAGAGATACACTGCTTGCTGCTGTGTCTGCATCGGCCCTACGGTGCGTGCGATGAAGCAAGTCGAGGGGCTATCCTCTCATGAAATCTCCTGGTTCCACCCAGGCCCGTGTTGTCTCTTCATGCTACATTATGGAAGAGGGTGGGGGGCATGCAAAATGCCTCTGATATCCGTACTCTCTGAGCAACAAGACACTCGAATTTTGCAGATTTACGGGCGTGCAAAGGTCTTGTCTGCTGCACATTTGGCTGGGGATTCGACTTTCATCATCTGCGACACTCTAGTCGCTGATGGGCAGCACTCCATGGCCTCTCGAACCGTCTCTGTTGTGCCCCGACTCTAGCCTTTCAAGCCAACTCAACCTCCGCGAGTATATCTTCATCATTGTCAAACCAGGGAGAAGCCGGTAGCCGCCGAAGCCGCGACACCCATGCAGGCCCTGGCACCAATACCCTTGCCAGCGCAGCTCATTGCCCCTCGTTGCCAGATATGCTCAAGGGGTCAGACCACTCTACACGGGGATGACGCGGATGTGTCTCCTTGAAACTGTGCATCAGATACTCATGGTTGAGAGTTCAATCCCGACTGGTCGTCCGAGTGCCACGCCCTGGAATGGATAGATAGACTGTATTGTGTCGTGTCGAAATCCACCACAGAGCTTGATTTACTTCACATCCTCCAAGCCGGAATGCGAACTCCTGCATCGAAGTGACCGATGATAGCGGGGTATTGATGCCAGCATATTGGTGTCCTGAGAGGCTATCACCTCATGACCTGCATTCGACGCATGTAGCCCATCTAGCGCGGGTCAACGTCACGTGCGAAATCTGAACTGATGCTGTAGGTATAAAACTCCGCAAGGGCCCAAGATTTGGCATTCGTCATGCTATCATCGAAGCCATCGACCTCAAACACGGCTCCCCGCTGGCCCAGCACTCATCGCTTCGACGCCACACCTCTTGACTTCGAGTTCTCTCCTCCAGACTCACCTGTCGTAAAACCAGCGCGGGACTTGTGGGAAGCCGACTTTCTGTATAAGCTAGGTCGCCATCGCCATATCTCGGAGATCCTGAAGATGTTGTGCAAGGAGTCTCCGGAAGAGAAAGAGGTGAAAAGGAGCTCACTCGGACGATACGACGGCTCTTGGAACAGCAAAGGGGAGGGCACAACTTCAAGTCACCGCACGCCGAGGTGGGATTAATCCGCCCGCCGCAACTTGGTCCTGCGACCTACTCTGGGTCGGCGGGAACGCGGATATCAACAGGCAGGAATCGAGGGCTATTTTCAAAATCAGCTGCGAAGGCCGGTGATCTCTGGACGTGCGATAGCGCCTCCTCTCACAGCTATCTAGACAGCTCCGTGGGAACGAGAGCAGCCCTCTGAGGGGAAAAGATCTAAAGCCATCCCAAAGTTCTGGCCCTCTCTCCGCATTCAGCTCCGTGTGTGTATCACGGCTCACCGATACCAGACGCGGGGGAGAGGAGTGGACAAGCAGTCGCAGACGCGCCAGTCAAGCCTCACTCGCCTTCACTTGACCGATCACTGGGCGTGATCCGGAGCGCACTCAAGCTTCTCGATCCGTGGAGAGCACGCGCTCGTGGCGGCAGACGGGAGCCTGGTGGCGGATTATCTGGTGGGGTGCTGGCTGCTGCCTCGAACGGCGTCTGCGGTGTGGAGGGAGGGGGGCAGGGGAGAATCGGCGAGGAGTCTGGCGGGAGAGGGGATGATAGGGTCTTGGTGGGGAGGACGAGAAGTCCGAGGGGGGTTATGGGGTGCACGCGAGGGCGTGTATGGCGCAAGGGAGGCTGCGGTCGAGTATCTGGCGAGGGCTGTTACAGACGGCCTTTGTTGACTTCTCGCGCTCCTGGGGCCGAGTAGAAAAGGGCGTCTTCATCCGTGCCAGAAAAGAGCTCAGCGTGAGGTCCCGAGTCACTGGAGCGAAAGCTGGCTGCGAGTGCGTGTAGAGCCTATCTTCGTGTGATGGCCGCCTGCAATCATCATGGCGATTCTGAACCGGATCCTGCGGACGAGAGAGAGAGGGAGGAGAGCGTGACTGATACCACTTCGTCAAGCTCGAGCCGCGTACATTCTGAGCGCGGCAGCGCTCTGCGTCGACCAAGGGTCCCAGCTCGCTTTGTTGACTCCAGTGCGGTCTGCCGAATGGCAATCAGCTCTGGCCCGGGTCAATGTGCGACTCGCGGTCACCTTTCCCAGTGCTCTCATTCGCTCTGGACGCCGCAACACCTCTCCTCGCGACGTATATCCTCCCGAGGGGGGAAAGCCTTGGCTCCTGTATCTCGCCTCGCATGGGAGGCTTATGACAAGGAGAAATGGCTGCGTACAGGTGCTGGGAACCTCGTTGCCCTCGTCTCCGCCGCCGCTGACGATCTCGGCAGCGTACGAGGCGAGTTCTGGCTCTGGCACTTACCTGGCTAGCCGTTGCCGCTATATGGCATCGTCCATGGCGAGTTGCCATGACAGCGACATCTGGCCTCGCGCACGCGTAGATCCCTCGACTGCTCACTGAATTCCGCGTCGCAGGACGAGAGGGCAAGGTCGTGACCACCCGTCTCTCGCCGTGCGCCTTGTCACAACCGGAGCGGCTCGCTTGAGGATCACACGACTGTCACGGGCGTTGTGGATTTCCTGCTCTCCAGAGCAAAGGTCGATCCAAGTCAACAAAGACCGACAGTCGCTCCAGCCATGCCTGCATCCAACCCCGAGAAATCCACGTCGCCCACGCCACCCACCATCCCTCCCAAGCCCTTGAGTCGAGCTCCCACGCTCTGCTCAGACCCCGCTTCACAGCCTCGCCTCGCCATCGCTTTGCAGCGCCGTCCTGCCTCCCCCCGCCTACGCAACGTGCTGTCTCGCGCGCCCCCTCGCGCGTCGCCTCTGCACTCGCCCCCGCAAGACTGCTGGCTCCCCGAGAGGTGTTCCCGACGGCTCGGAAAACGACGCAGGCCTCGGATGAGAAGTGGTGGGGGCGTGCTCTTCTCTGGGCTGGCAGGCTTGGGTCTCTGGGGAATTGGGACTCTGCTCGGCGTGGTGAGGGCGAGTACCTCGTGCGTGGTTTGCGATCGGAGACGTGGGGCCGAATGTGAGCAGCCGGCGGGTGGCTCCGACCCCAAGAGCGAGGAGTCTAGGGATGGGGTGAGATCGCAGGCGGAGTCGGTGCCGAAAGAGCGCACGGAATAGATGTGCATCAGAGAGGGGAGGGGGGGGGGGAGGAAAGTTGCCAGGGCCATGCGTAACACTCGAAACCAAGTCACGCTGCTTCAAATTCTGGTGTGATTTGACCGAGCTGAAATCCTCGTGCTGGGGGGTTGCTATAGATTCCATACTCAAATGTACCGTACACCAGTCGCAGGCGACGTCCCTCCGCTGCACCTCGCACGCCTCTACAAGAGATTCGCGGCCTTCCTCAGGATGTTTCCGCTCCTGATGAACAGAGTCCAGACCAAGCCGACTCCGGACACGAACACGATACTCCTCGTATTTGCGGCCGTGTCCGAGGTGTTGGTGATGTAGAGGTAGTTGTACAGGATCCTGCTCGCAACATAGCCGCCGGCGAGGGTGTTGAGGGTCTGAGCAGGCAGTCGGGCGACATTCCCCGCGACGACGGCGGCGGCGAAGAGACCGAGGTTCTCGAAGCCATTGCTCTGGGCGCCCTCGGAGCGGACGATCCGATCTCTGGTCTGCACGGACGCGCATCAGAAGGGGGGCGAGGGGGCGAGGGCGGGTGTCGCAGCTCAGACGTACCGCTTGATCGATGGTCTGGTCCTCTGCGAGACGGCCGACGTAGGTGCGCGGGCTCTTGTGGTCAAACTTCGTGGAGAGCGAGGCGGCGTAGGCGTGAGGGAGGAAAGCCACGAGCCAGGCCGCGGGGATCTGGCCAGCAGCATTGTCAGCGGACCCGCTGCCAGAGGGCCAAGCTTGCCTACCGTGTAGAGGGAAACGTTGGGCGTGGTATCGAAGAGGGAGGCCATCTTGGTCGGGGTGATGGTGTTTTGGAAGCTGGGGGTGGAAACCGAGACGTCCCACGCGGGGAGCCGTTGAACAGAGAGGAATCCAAGCCGACGCTGAGGCTCTCGAGGGGGAGGGCAGATCTCGAAGCTGGCCGGCGACGTCACACACTTGGGTGTTCTGGCCGAGTGGCAAAGGGGCCGGTGAGGTCGAGGAGCCAGCCACCGCGCCACCACGCGCGAGGACGTTGTTCTGGCCTCCCGAGACCGCGGGGGCGGCGGCAAAGTTCGCGATGTGGTTGACGGCCAGCGAGTCCGAATCCCGTGCAGCCGCTCGCGCGTCGTCTGCAGACGCGCTTCACACGACGATCTCGCCGAGGAACTCTTGATACCTCTGCCCTTCCCATCCATGCCGTGTGGCTTTCTCGGCTCCGCCGTCGTTCTCGTTCACACCTGTCGCCGCGGGGCCGCCTGGAATCCGGGAAAACGCGGCGGTTCTCCTCCTCCTCCTCCTCCTCCTCCTCCTCCATCGCGAGATGCTGCTCTCCCAAGGACCGCGGCGGCGTGACGTGGATCGACACCGCTCATTGCGAGACATGCAGCTCTGCACGAGACGCCGAGGGCCGCACGCCATGGGGATCGCTCCCGCCACCCGGGGGCCTATTCTGATCGACCAGAATTCCCCGGGCCCAGATGCGACGGTCGATGGAAGGCGGAGATATACTTCGCAGGCGGCATACGGGCCGGGCGTGCTGGGCTGGGCGCATCGCCACCGCCGCCACCGCCGCCACCGCCACCCAGCTATGGGATGGTGCGGCGGTGAGGTGTTGGCACCTGTCATCCGCAGGGGCTGTGGCGAGTTGGACCTGACTGGTCTCATCTACGTCGGCAGCCGTGGCCAGCAAACGCCACGGTTCTGCGCTGGTGGATCCGCCCTCGGTTCTCGGCGGAGAGCATGGGAGAGATGTTGTTGGCATCTAGGAATACCCCTACGCTCACTCTTGACCCTGCTTTCACTGTTCCCTCAACCGACGGCGTACCAAGCATTGTTGCTCCATGGCTGACTCTACTCCTCGAGAGGTAGATGACTAGATATCGATACCGAGGAGGAGGAGAAGGAAAAGGAGGGGAGAAGGAAGAGGAGGAGGAGGAGGAGAGGAAAGAGAAAGAGGAGGAGGAGAAGAAGGAGAAAGAGGGGGAGGAGGAGGAGGAGTACAAGGAGGAGAAAGAGGAGGAGGAGGAGGAGAAGAAGGAGAAAGAGGAAACATATCTACATCTATAGATCTACATCTGTACATCTCCATCTTCAACCCCCTCCCCTCTCCAATCTTCCATCTGCAATTCGCAATCCTCGACGTCAGAACCCTCCCGGATCGAAAGCACCCTGACAAGACGAAACCCGGCTTCCGGTTCCAATTCCGATTAAGATTCCCTCTCCTCTCCTCTCCTCTCCTCCACGCCTAGAGTGGCAGAGACGCAACGGCTCGGCTCGGCTCGGCTCGGCTGTACGGGATCCTCCACCCAGAGCCGCAAGATATCCACCGCACCGTCTCATCGCGCAAGGGGGGCAGGAAGGCCCGGATCCAGGTCCGTGGTTGGTTGGATCGCCATGACCACCGACCTTTCATCATCACCATCTTCATCACCATCTTCGTCATCCACACTCATCGTTCCCCATCCCTCAAGGCTGGCTTGAAATCATGCAAGTCCTTGCCTCCCCC
>JAENRP010000060.1:142451-153749 GCA_024741835.1 Diplocarpon mali | reverse complement strand
CCCCAGAGTGAGCGAGAGAGAAAGAGACAGAGCACGAACAAAAGAGTAGAGTCGACACCCCGCCCCCCTTCAAGACTTCGAGCTCCCCAGGCTGCTGACCCCATCCCTCCACTTGTCACCGAGCTTCTCCCCCAGGCCGCCCATCCACCGCGGCGCCTTGGTGCTGAACTTGACCCGGCCCTCCACGACCGCCTCGACGCAGTTGATCAGGCCAAACGTGCTGCTGCCCAGCGCCCGGAACAGGGCCAGCGCCGCCACGCTCCACAGGATGATCTTGAGGTACGTGTTGCTGCCCACGTGGTCGGTGCCGTACGTCTCGCTGACGGCCATGGCCAGGATCGCGTTCGACACGAGCCAGCAGACCACCATGTACGTGCGCACCGACTTGTAGTAGTCCTCCTGCTGCTGGGCCTCGCTGACGGGCGCCTCGGGCACCTCGAGCCGGTCGCGCAGGTTGCGCAGCGCCTCGTCGTAGCCCGAGTCGATGTCCAGCTGCTCCGAGGGCATCTCCAGCTCGACGGTGGCCGACTGGCCCCGGCCCGTCGCCGCGCCCAGGTCGGTGTGGCTGACGTTGTCACCCTTGGTGCCCCAGGAGATGTCGTGGGTGTTGCAGAAGGCGTAGACCTGCAGCGTGCAGATGTAGGACGGGAGGAGGATGAAGTACTGCGCCGACGAGGTGAACATGTGCCACGGGTCGAGGTACAGGAACGACATGAGGAAGTACAGGCCGATGGTCGAGGCGAGCGACACGAACAGGTTGGTGAAGGCGTTGTTGCCGATCCGGAGCTGCGAGTCCTTGGCGGTGAGCTGGCTGATGATGAGCCAGAAGGAGGCGAAGATGGTGTAGAGCATGATGATGGCGTAGACGATCATGCTGTACAGGTAGAGCTTCTTCGCGCCCTGCGGCCGGTTGCCCATCGAGAGGATGAACTGCGTGCAGATGAGGAGGATGCAGGTGTAGCGCAGGATCGTGAAGATGACCTTGCCGGCGCCGTTGCCGAAGGGGTCGTTCTTCGGGTCTCCGAGGGAGCCGGCGACGAAGTAGAAGGTCAGGTAGAAGTTGGCGAGGGAGAAGTAGGTGAACTGCAGCTGGATGAACTGGTAGAAGAATTCGACGTGCAGCAGGATCTTGCGGCCGATGGTGTGATCCGTCCGCCAGATCTGGCGGAAGTGCACGAGCGAGTAGACGGCGGCGAAGAAGGCGCCGTTGAGCCATCTCCGGCGCTGGGAGATGAACTCCGGGACCGAGTCTGCGCTCCCACGGTCAGCCTGCGGCTCCTCCCGCGGGGACCTAAGCGAGCACGATCATCCCTCATGAAAAGGGGGGAGGGGGGTTCGCTTACCGGGCACATCCGTCTCCCCTGTACAGCTCTTCACGTACTTCAGCACCCACCTCTCGTCTCTCTTCGCAACCAGCTCCCAGCACAGGATGCGATCCTCCGCCAGGTACATGTTCGCGGTGAACACGTCCGCGTTCTGCCCGTGCAGCGTCTCGCCCTTGAAGTACTGGCTCAGCGGGCCGTGGCCCGTCGGGTCGTTCTGCAGCGCGTGGTACCGGTACGCGCTCAGCGCCCCGGGGAGCACGGTGATGTAGCCGAACACGGACTCCAGCGGCTTGTCGAGGATGTTGGAGAGCTTGTACTCGAAGTTCTGGGACGCCACGAGCGGGTTCAGCAGGCCCATGCCGTACCTGCCCGTCATGGCCCTGATCTCGCCGCAGGCGCCGGCCACGTTGGAGTCGGTGTCGAAAGCTTTCCAGAGGTGGTAGAGCGAGGTCCCGCCCGGCTTCGTGCCCACGTCTAGCAGGATGCAGATATTCGGCGTCAGGGCCCGGCCGAAGGCGTTGAAGAACCAGCGGTGCGAGTTGAGCTTCTTGGCGTTCCTCTCCTTCATGCAGAACAGCATCTGGACCGGCACGATGCCCTTCTCCGCGCCCTTGAACTTCAGGTCCGAGTCCAGCGACACCTGGGTCGTGTACTCGTAGACGTGGGCCTGGACCTCCTTCTGGTTCACCAGGTTCTTCGCGATGCCGTCCTGGTAGACGCCCATGGCCGCCAGCGCGTCCAGGGTCCGCGGGTTGACCTTCTGCCGGCCGTCGGCGATCACGCAGACCACGATCTTCTGCCACCCTTGCTCGCCCCAGGTGCGGGACTTGGAGCGGCTGCAGAAGTGCGACACGTTCTTCATGACGGCGTGCATGGTGCGCGTGAAGTTGATCTCGTCCTCGTTGTACATGGTGATGCAGATGAACAGCTCCGTCTCCCGGGCCGTGGGGCCGATGTTCTGGCGCAGCTGGTAGCCCTTGGACACGAAGTCGTCCGGGTCGCACGTGACGGCCGTGTAGCGCATGTGCGTGAACTCGACCTCGTCCCGGCGGGGGAGGAAACTGTAGAGGATGGTGGGAATCTTGCACTCGAGGATCAGCTCGCCGTTGATGAGCCTCACCTGCTTCTTGGCCATCTGCGCCTGGCGCGCCCCGCGGCGCTCCTGCTTCCCGTCGGGCGCGGGGCCGTAATGCTCGTGGTCGTCGCCGCGGGCGTGGCGGTCGTCGTGGTCGTCGTATTCGTCCCCCTCTTCGTTCTGCAGCGTGTCCGCCGTCATGTACGAGTCACGCGTCCGCAGGCCGGGCGCGCGGCCCGCCCCGGACGGGCTCGACGGCGCAAACACGTCGTCGCCGTTGCCGTCGCCGTCGCCGAGGTCGTTCTCCAGCGGGATCGCAATGGTGGCATCGTCCGCGAAGACCGAGTTCCTCGCGCCCGGGCCGGGCCCGGCGAACAGCGGCGCGGGCGGCAGCGGCCGGCGCGGGCTGCCCCCGTACCGGCTCGACGGCGTCCCGGGCCGGGAGCCGCCGTTGATCTCGCTCGGCTCGAAGCTGATGTTCGGCGGCGGCGGCCTCCCATACTCCCCCGAGCCCCGGGACGGGCTCCACCGGTGCGTAGGGGAGCCGCGGCGGGGGGGCGCGTAATGCATGTACGAGCCGTCGGGCGGGGGCAGGGTCGGCGCGGCGTCGATGATGGAGGGCGCCGGCTCCGAGGCCACCGAGGGCTGGTAGGATCTGCGAGGGCTGTAGGGTCTGCGAGAACTGTCAGCTTGACGTGCTCCCGCATCTGGACGCGTCCTCTGGGCTTCATCTTGGGCCCGGGGCGGGGGCTCGCCAGCACGGCGGAGCCATCGCCTGCGCGAGGGCCCGGCAGGCAGCGTGGGCAGGAGATGCGGGTCCGAGGTCTCCGTCTTACTCTGGCCTGCCTCCCCGCGGACAGGCATCGCCGCCTCCTCTTCCTTGAGAGACGCGAGGGCTTCGGGCTCGGCCGTCGACCGCGGCGGCTGCGACAGCGACTCCCGGGTCCGCTGGAGCACCGGTCGTCGGCGCTGCAGCTTCTGCTTGACCCGGAGGGGCGGGATCGGCGGGGGAACGGGCAAGGGACTCGGTACGTACGGCCTTCCTCCCGCCTCGTCGACGACGGACGTCAGCAGGCGGACGTGGCTGTGGTCGGTCGGCGCGTCGTGTTCGGCTCCGCGGCGCGACTCTCCAGCATACGATGCCGTCTCGTCGTAAGATGGCGCTTCGTAGGCCGGTGCCTCATCAGAGTACATGGGCGGACGCACGGGCATATATGGAGGATCCATGGTACCCGACTCTCTCTCTCTCTCTCTCCCTCTCTCTCCCTCTCCGGGCTCGCCCTGCTCAAAGCTGCGCAGCAAACGCAGGCGGCGGAGGGCGTGTATGTTTCCTTCCCGGGGGGGAGGATCAGGTCGCGCACACACGTCTGAGATGGGGGGTGCGATGCTCGTGCTCAAGTAGGCCAGGCTCGAGAGCCGTGAGTGTGTGTCTTCGCGTCAGTCGAGGCTGGATGCCGTAGAGGGGAAGGGTTGGGAGCTCGTTGCAACGACGCGGGCTCGAAGGGGATCTTTTCGGGTGTTGTGAAATGCCCGCGCCCCGTCACCCATCAGTCGGCGTTGGCAGGGCAACTCGCTCAGCCTCGCGTGAGTCAGCCACGGCCCAGTGCGCATAGTCCCGACCCCTACTGAGATCCCTGGGGGGGGAGGGACAGCTAGCGGGGGCTTTGGCTTAGGTGACAGGACCATGCCATTTCTGCAGGTGTATATATGTATGTTTATAACCCGAGGTTCATCATCTTATATCCCAGACGCGTGAAACTTCTGCAAGGTCTGTCCTCTGCGCTGCGGAGACGACGCTCGGCTTCCGGGCCACACCCTGCCAGGAAAAATCATCCGAACAGTTCAGACGGCCAGGGCCACGCTCACAGAGAAACGCTTCGGCATAAAGTTCGGGCAGCTGTCACATAGAAAAGTCGAATCTACCTCACACACGACCAACTCATGTTCGGCCTTCCGAGATATCGAGCCACGAATGGCGATTAGCGAGCGAAGGAATGCGTGATGATCCATCAGATTATCTCAATTCATCTCAAATATACAAATATCTATCCGTAGTTCCACAGCTCATCTCCAAGCCTAATATCATCACATCTTGCCTGGGGGATCTCCGCCCTCTTCCTCCACCGACTAGAGTAAACCCCCTGATCAGATCCCGCCACCGAGGGAAAAAAAAAAAAAGAAAAAAAAAAGAGAAGAAAGTAATGACGAGATCCAGATACGATCCAAGGAGTATGCGAGACGCAACGTCTTTCGCAACGCCACATGTAAACGATTTGGATTGTCGAGAGGTTTCAAGGAGCGGAGAGCCATTTCAGCCCGCGAAAATCAGGTATCGTGCTAGCGGACCGTAGATGATGCGATGTAGTGTTCGTTCTTATTATACAGCGAGGTCGAGAGTGTACATGGTCGCGGGAGCCGAGATTTTCCGAGATTCAGATAGGGGTCTGGGTTTCTGTCGGCCTGGGTGAACTATGAAATGTGCTCAGTTCCAGCCGAGGGAGTTCTCCGCCATCACTGGTGCCGAAATCTGTGCTGTCCGTGCAGAGTTACCTGTCCGTCCGCTGCCTCGGCTGTTTCTATCGTGACCAGGAGTTGTGCGACCGCCAGACATCAAGGCGCCTCCCATGAATGCTGGGGTCCCGGGCTGCATCATCTCACCGGCGTTGGTGATGGAGCTCGATCGGCGGTGGTTTTGCTTGCGCTTCTTGTACCTGCGAGCAATCAAGAACATCGCGGCTCCGTAAGCTGCCGAGCCTCCGATCGCGGCCATGGCGATACCAGCCGTGGCCCCAGTCTTTCCTGATGATTGGCTCTGCTCCTCTGAATCGCCGAAAACGTTGGTGTTGTACCTAGATGGTGCACTTGAAGTGGACGCACTCCCCGATCCAGTACCTGTAAACAGACCACCTTCGATTGTGGTCCCGGGTTGGAGGGGGATGGCGGGGTTGATGTAGTTCATCAGGGTATTGACCGTTGCATCGTCCTGATTGTAGAGCGGGGATATCGGGATACCAAGATCCAGTTCGAGTGTGTCGACCATGTTGCTTGGAATGTATAGCAAGGCCAACGTCGTGATGAAGCCTAATCGAGCTGTGGTGTCCAAGGGAACCAGACTGTGGATGGTGACCTGAGTCAGGTTCAATCCTAGTGCGTGAGCAACCCCTTTCGGTAGAAGCTGGAATATCTGGACCGACGACATGGAGTTATACACCACAAAGGCATAGTTCAAGGGGAACAAGAAACCAAGCTGAACCATCGTGGTGTGCTCCGGTTGAACCGTTGTTTGGGGGTTGGCGATGACCTTGGGCAAGGCAGCGCTGATTCCCGTCTCCGTTGCTGCTGGGTTCTGACCGTACGAGAGAGGTTGGGACGCTTCCGCGATGATGGTGGTGGGGAGCCACAGAGATGATCCGGAGTTCGTGGTCGTTGGCAGAACGGTGAAGACAGGCGGTGCTGTAGTCGTGGGTTTGCCCGCGGGTGACGTAGTGGGGGCCGAAGGCACAGCAGGGTAGGTAGGAGCAGAGTTCGAGGAGATTGGTGCTGTCGAGGGGAGCGACGTCGGGGTTTGGGGCCCGTATGCGGGCGATGAACTGGTCGTAGAGACGCTTGTCCTCTCTGTCGCATACCCTGTGGAGAGCGTTCCCGACCCAGTAGCGGACGTGGGTAGAGCAGCAGGCTCGCTTGAAGTGCCGTTCACGGAAGCCGTAGGAGTGATGCCAGGAACCGTCGAAGGGGCGGTTGCTGGCTCGGACGTGATGGTGCCCGCTGGGGTCTTGCTAGTAGCCGTGGGTGAGGATGTCGGTTCGCTGGTAACGGTGCTGCTGTGAAAGATGCTGGAGATGATGCTTCCCAGCCCGGTTGACGGCACCGGTTTTACAGCAGGGTAAGAAGATATGCTAGTTGCCGTCGCGGCCGGCCGTGAAGAAGAGACGGTGGGAAGCAGGGCGGAACTCGGTACACTTCCAGGAGTAGTGTCAATGCCGTAGGGCGTGTTAGTCGGGGCGGGGCTGCTCCCACTCGGGGTCGCTGCGGTCGGAATGGCACCGGCAGTTGCTGCTGATCCCCCAGAGCCAGTGAACGAGACTCCGTGGCTAGAACTCTCCGAGATCTTTGTACTTTTTGCGCCTGGGGGGGTTGGTCCGTATGTCAAGATTCCTCCAGGTCCAAACGTGATACCCTCCACCGAAGTCGGCTTTATTGTCGAGACGGGCTCTTTAGATGGGCTGGTGGCAGGCAAGATGATCACGTCTGGGATGCTTCCGCTCGACGGCTTTGCAGCCGTTGTGCCTGGTGCATATCCCGGAGGACTGATCGTAGGTAAGATGACTACATCTGGAATGCTTCCGGTCGACGGCTTTGCAGCCGTTGAGCCTGGTGCATAGCCCGGAGGACTGATCGTAGGCTGGATGATAACCTCGGGCACTTTGCTACTCGAGGGCGCGGCAGATGTCTTTGGCGTTGGAGAATAGACCGGAGGGCTGACCGTGGGCTGGATGATAACCTCGGGCACTTTGCTACTCGAGGGCGCGGCATATGTCTTTGGCGTTGGAGAATAGACCGGAGGGCTGACCGTGGGCTGGATAATAACCTCGGGCACGTTGCTGCTCGAGGGCGCGGCAGATGTCTTTGGCGTTGGAGAATAGACTGGAGGGCTGACCGTGGGCTGGATGATAACCTCGGGCACTTTGCTACTCGAGGGCGCGGCAGATGTCTTTGGCGTTGGAGAATAGACTGGAGGGCTGACCGTGGGCTGGATGATAACCTCGGGCACATTGCTGCTCGAGGGCGCGGCAGATGTCTTTGGCGTTGGAGCATAGACCGGCGGCGGCGGCGGCGGCGCGTTGCTGCTCGAAGAAGCGGCAGATGTCTTTGGCGTTGGAGCAAAGACCGGCGGCGGCGGCGGCGCGGGGCTGCTCGAGGCAGCGGCAGTCGTCGTGGGCTCTGGGACATAGACCGGCGGCGGGGGCGGCGGCGCGGGGCTGCTCGAGGCAGCGGCAGTCGTCGTGGGCTCTGGGGCATAGACCGGCGGCGGCGGCGGCGGCGGCGCGGGGCTGCTCGAGGGAGGTGCAATCGTCGTGGGCTCTGGCGCATAGAGTGGCGGACTGGTGGTCGGCTTGATCACCACCTCGGGCACACTGCTGGTCGACGTAGCTGGAGATGGCGTGGCGGGCTGGACCGGGACCACCACAGCCTGCTGCGACGAGGTAGTTGTGGTCGTGTTTTGATATATCTGCCGCTTAATTTGTCGTGGAAAGTAGAATTTGGGTCGTTGCGGTTGCGCCGCCGCGAACGTGGAAAGGGCCGCAACCGCGGCAACAAATAACGAAGGTGTACGCATCCTCACAGCAACCGGTCTATCGAGGGTCGTGGTGATGTTTCCTGGGGACGAGAGATGGGCGCGACAGTGAAAGTCGAGATCTAGGGGCCTCAGAGTCAGCGACAGAGAACAGGATGACCAGCAGCGACCGAGGCCGACGGAGACTAACCAGAGGAACGAGCTGCATGTAACGAGTGTACCTGACAAAAATGTCAAAGGTCTGCAGAGGAAGCCGTCAGCAATCTACATCATCAGGGTGTAATGAAGCGACGGTGAGTGCGGAGGGCGGGAATCGTTGGGTGATGTGTATGTGTACGTATGTGTTGGGTGATGGAGGCATGGCATCCACGGTCACCACGCTAGCGCCGAAGCTCAGAAAAGCACACGGGCAGGGCCCGAGGCGGGTGTGTGAAGAACCACCAGACATCCGACGGCTGCTCACGACAAGAAAAGTGTACTCACCGGGGAGGGGAGGGGGGGAAGGGAAGATTAGGTTGTGTTCTCAGTCGCGCGGTGCTGGGGGAAGCACTGGCCGTATTAAAAGAGCGTCGTGACGAAAATCGCCAGAGAGGTTGTGTAGATCGCAATCAGCTTTGGCTTTTTTTCCTGTTGCCGCTCGTTCCAACTTCAACTCTCTTTCTTCGACGTTCTTGAGTCATCAGCCAGCACGCACCATCATCGATCAGCCTCCCGAGGCACCTGGAATCGAGTGCGGGTGGCAGCGAGACGTGAGCTCGGAGGTCGCAACGTCTTGAGCGTTGCGGAGCGTGGGAAGGAGGAGGAGGAGGTGGTGGTGGTGGTGGTGATGGTGGAGGAGGGAGGCGGGCAGAGGGTATCGAGAAGAGGTGGGTGGGAAAGGAGGGAAGAGTAGGGCAGATGGGTCGGGGTGTCGGTTAGGTAAGCAGGTATACACCTTGGGTCTGGATGGGCAGGAGGAAGCTAAGGTGTTGGCGGTGCTTTTGGTGGGGGGAAGGGGCTTGCGGACTTGACGTGGGAAGGAGCGGCTGGGAGGGGAGAGGTGGGCGATATGGGAGAGGGGAGGGGTGAGCAAGTTGAGGTGAGAGGTGAGAGGTGAGAGCTGGGAGGTGTGACCTGGGAGCTGGGAGTTGGGAACCGGGTTTCCTCGTAGGATGGAGCGGAGCGTCAGGGGTAAAGTCCAGGTCAAGGGTTCTTCGTACGCACGAGTGTCAGCACCTTGGGTGAGGTTGGTGGGAGGTGGGCGAGAGGGAGGTCACGGGAGGTCACGGGAGGGCACGGGAGGGCCAGGTCAGGTCCGGTACCGTGTGTGAGTCCGCTGCTGGAGTTGGATGCAGCACCCGTGCTGAGTAGGCAGGCCGCACCACCGCATCAGCTCGAGAGTTGGAGCCAGTCTGGGGGATGAGTAGGTTCCGGCAAGCCCCAGGCCCAGTGGCAGCGTATCAGCCCACGCGTCGTGGGTGATGCTCTTGTTTACTCGAGTGCGGGCTCCGTCGCTTGATTTGGGCTCCGAGCAACAGACAGTCCAGAGCAGAGCTGTGGCGCATGGGAAAGACGGATGGAAAGGAGAGGCTGACCTCTCTCTCTCTCTCTCTCTCTCTCTCTCTCTCTCTCTCTCTCTCTCTCCCCCCTCTCTGACTCTCCGCCGGGGAAACCCGTCTCGGGATTGTACCTCTGCTTTCTGTCGGTGTCCATCTGAGCGTCCATGTCCATTATCAATGTCAATATCAATATCCACACCCACACCCACACCGGCACCGACATCCACATCCATATCAATACTACTGTCATATTATCAAGAACCCTACCTGCATCCGCCCGACCTGCCAAGTCTCCCTTGCCTTGGATATGTACACATTACCCCTCCCCCATTCTTCTTCTACTTGACCGACAGCCACAGCCATCATCAACATTCCTCCTCCGCCGTGTCCCTCTCCCTCTCCGCCGTGTCCCTCTCCCCCTCCGCCATGTCCCTCTCCCTCTCCTCCGCTCCCAGTCCAACCCGGACCGCACCCAGCGTACTGCAATCTCCACCTCTCTCAGACGCCCCCCTGGTTGGGGGCTTAAAACCAACACCCAGCCAGGCGGGGGGGCTGTCCCATCCTCCGTGGCACCCGTGACACTTTAACTTCACCGGGCCCCCCATCCCTCCCCGCTCCACCCGCTGCGCTAGCACACATCGGCACCCCCCAGATCTCCTTTTTTTTTTTTTTTTTCCCCTCTGTACTCCCCGTCGAGTACGCGACCATCGACTCGGCTCGGGCTTGGTGTGCATGTGCTGGTGAAACCCCCCCGGTCCGGATGTATGGGAGGGGTCGACGGTCGTTGCTGAGACCAGATGAGGTGATGGCTGGCTCGGACTGGCGGGAGACAGACGGCTGGAGGCGATGTGGATGTGAGGTGACGGAGCAACAGACTCAGAGACTCAGAGCTGTCGTGCGAGTACGGGGCCCGTTGGGCTTGCTACGTCCGCCGTCTAACACCTAGTAGAACCGCGCACTTTTCGCTCCGCAGATTCAGGCATCTATGGTGCACTACGACGATCATGCCTCAGGCCGAAAGGCCAAATCGCATGCTCATGATTTTGTCCCAAGGAAACTCTCCTCGTCCCTTGACTTTCCTGGGAAAGCCCGAATTGAACCCTGGAACCTTATCCATCAATCCTCTCCTCCGGACCTGGGTGAAGGTGCTCTCTCACAGTGTAATCGCGGTTCGGCGATTCAAGGTCGAACTGAATCAGTACTCTGCACAGTTACGCAGGACTGCATCGCTCAAGACTCACCGCTGCGTTGTTGCCAAGAGGCCAGGCGCCCGTAGAGACCTTCAACCCACTCCGAATCCGCCGCCCCCACATGACGCGCATGCCGAGCGTGTACTTATTTATATATCTACCTAAGGGTGCCCTGCCTCACCCCAGATATCCACTACCCAGATTCCGGCTGAGACGAGAGGAATCCCCAGCTCTGCCCTCCTCTGCAGAGTTTGGACCATCAAACAGTTCGGCCATCGCGCGATGGATCCCCTGCGTTGCTCTCGTCTGCTAACCGACCAAGGCCCTGTTTTGCCTGCCCTACACGGTACCAGAACTGCAGCTTTGCTTTGCGGCGCAGCTGCATCCTGCCTCGTAATGTCATTGACTTTTCCTGCTTGGCAGCTGGAGATGTAAGGGGGTGACGCTCCTCTCGCCTGGCTTTAACCTTGATAAGCCGGCTAAAACGTCTGATGCGCAGCTGGGTTCTCGAAATTCAAATGCCGCGCATCGATATGGACAACTTTGTAAACTGAATGTCCGATAGGCTATGCCCATGGGAACGTGGAATCAATCCCCTTGCTAGTTGCACTACCACTAACCGTCTGATCACCAGAACTCAGGGAGAGCCGTTCTGCAGAGGGCTGCTCCATCAGACGCTCCATAGCACGGAGTTCCTCGCTGCGAGCACCCATCTTTACGTGCCGGTGCTTGTCGGAAGATGAGG
The DNA here is from genome assembly GCA_024741835.1 of Diplocarpon mali. NCBI lineage: Eukaryota > Fungi > Ascomycota > Leotiomycetes > Helotiales > Drepanopezizaceae > Diplocarpon > Diplocarpon mali. Next base: position 142,580 of record JAENRP010000060.1, on the reverse strand, counting down.
TTGGGTAGTACTGGCGCATAGCACCCTTAAAAGGTGCTGCGAGAGAAGCAGTTGAAGTACATGGTACCTCGTCGCAGGCCAAACAGATAGCTAGCACATGAACATCAGGAAGTATAATTGACCTGGCAG
>JAENRP010000060.1:113213-140086 GCA_024741835.1 Diplocarpon mali | reverse complement strand
TTCGAGTGCACTTACCATGCGGCCCGCGAAGTAAAGTAAAAATAGGAACTGAAACACCGCTGGGCAGGGGTACTTCCTCGCACCCCGAGGTCTGTACGCAGTACAGCACGGTACGGGAGAGCAGCAGCTTGGAAGCTTGGACTTTTTTTTTATATCTCTTTATTTCCCCCTCCCCTTTTCCTTGCTCGTCTCCTGTCTTGCACGCCGTGGGCCGTGGAAAGTTCTGGAGCGCCGGCCTGTCAAGTATCATATAGACTTTAGGCTATAGAGGTGGAAGTGGCTTTACTCCCCTTGCTAGGCCTGGCCGGTACTGTACCGTACCGCAGGGTGCTTGTCAGTGGGTTCTTCTTCCTCTTGGCCTTAATCTTCTACAATGCTTAAAACAAGAGGGAGGAGTCTGGAAACGGGAACGGGGCTGTACATCTCTCTGTCTCTCTCTCTCTCTCTCTCTGAGCCCTGCGCCCTAGCTTCCTCCCCGTCGTGAAACAAACGAGGCGATGATCAATCCTACTCCTTCACACAAGCACGTAGCCCCTACTGTCCATCATACGTCACGGGGTACGGGAACAGCTACACCCCTCGACGAAGCCTCTCTCCGCAGGATGGTGCTGCATCCGCATGTCGTCCCATCTGATTTCTGCCTCGGGGGTCCTCCGTAGGACGATACGGGTTTCGGAGGTCGGCGCCGAGGAGGCAAGCACGCGCTGATGCCGACGCGAAGGAATCGCCCAGGGGATGATCAATGGCCGTGGCAGCGTAACGAGGTGTCCTGCGCTGCTCTGCTTGTCGGGTTCGCTAGGTCTGTCTGGGTTCGCAGACCAGGTAGTCACGTGCGCGGGGTCGAAGCCAGCGCTGCCACCGAGCCGCCGTCGCTTCGTCCTCGCACGGCGCTGCTCTGTATGCTGGGCGAAGACCTTGGGCGGCGCAGGTTGGGACGGGAACGGACACGCTCCGTTGCCCGCCGGGCCGTCTGCTCCTTGCTCCTCGGTCCGGTCTTGCGCCAGCGGCGCGAGAAGGTCTGGCGTGCGGCGACGACACGGCAGAGGCGGTCGGACACCAGAGGAATGGAGGACGAGGGGGATGGAGGGAGAGGGGGATGGAGGGAGAGGGGGATGGATATGCCGGGTCGGGCGAGACACGGCGAGCGGCCTGGCATCCCGCCATGCAAGGGCGGGGTGTTGTCGCTGCGGCGTCATCGGGGCTGCGTTCGAGGGGTGCTTGGGAATGTATCGGCAGAGAGCAGGGTGACGTCTCGTGACGCTCTCTACGGCCTCTGGAGCTGTTTGGAGGGGGGCCGGTCGAAGGGATTGGTAGATGGGTAAGGAACAATTAAGTAACTACCCGATAGGCGGTTGAGAAGCAAGTAGCTAGGAACAGATTATCACAAACAAGTAGGTATAGGCAAGTGATCACTGGATAGGAGACTACTAGACAAGTAAATACCAAACAGATTATTACCAGCGTTGTTGTAGAGTATCTACTGAACAAGTACTTGCTAGGTAGGTAAGGACTGACTACTAAACAAATAATAAATGAGTAACTACTAGATATATTATGATAAACAAGTAGTTATAGCTAAGTATCTATAGAGCAAGTGTAGACTAGATAGGTAAGTACTGACTACTAACCAATAATGAACAAACAAGTAACTGCCAGATAGATTATTATAAATAAGTAGTTATAAATGAGTGATTATAAATAAGTGGTTATAAATAAGTAGTTATAAATAATTATCCATGGAACAAGTATACACTAAGTAAATATCCGCTTCTAAATATATAAATAAATAAACAACTACTAAATAGACTATTATATACAAGTAGTTATAAATAAATATCCACAGAACAAGTATATACTAAGTAAATACCCGCTACTAAATATATTATTATAAGCAAGTAGTTACGAATAAGTACCCATGGAACAAGTACATACCAAGTAAACATCAGCTACTAAATAAACAATAAGTAAACAAGTCACTACTAAATAATTGATGTATACATAAGTAGTTGCAAACAAGTATCCATTGAACAAATACCTCCTCAACGAAAACTACCTACCTTGCCAAATCGCTATCTGTCGCAGATGGTAATCAGACAAGCCCAAGCTGACAGGCAAGGAGCAGTACTTGGCGTTGCCTAGGGACAATACCGCAAGGAAGCCGTGTTGGTTTCTGAACCTCATCTTCCCTTGTTATTATACACCCCTCTATAGACTGCATCCTCTGATCCGTGGCAAAGTCTCCGCCAAAACCGCTCAGGCGTTAGCACATAGACCGTAGTCCTCGGGAAGGGAGCGCGAGGCGAGGTGGTGCTGTAAACAAGCCAGCCAGACGACACGGCAGCGAGGGCATCCCTCCCTGCCGGGGTGGCATGTCTTCGCTGGATCTGCTCTCATCATCGCCAGTTCTACTACCGTGCTACACGCTTCAGCTTCCGCTAGTGTTGCTCGCGGGTGGATATATCCAGAGAACACCAAGACACGGGGAAAATCGTCGTCCGGCAATCTCGTGAGGTTAGCAGATGTTGTTAGGTGCCGCGTGTCCTGGTGCTTTTGTCAAGAGCCATCTGGATCGCTGGGGCAGTGCTCACCCAGGCCACTGTTGAAGCTGGGCACTTCCTCTGCGGTGCTTGACTTGCGGATAGACCAGTCTAGATAGTACGTTAGAAATCCCATTCTCTTCTTCGTAGGCTAGTCTTGCGTTGCTAGGCTAGGAAATATACAATGAGAATCTGCTGTAGAGTGACAGGCCGCGTTGGTTCTATCCTAACATGCGGGTATTATGCTTCTCTCGCATCTGGGACGAAGCCTTGTCGAGGATAGGGGTAGAGCATCAACGCACGGCAAAGGCTCCAGAGACCCGCTTCTACAAACATTAGAATGCCGATGACAAAGTGCTCGTCTTTGAGCCTTGCTGGGTAGAGCGTGTCAAGGGATCATATGAGGTCTCAAAGCATCACTTGCAGCATCTCCTATGCGACAAGCTCGCTCGGCTCTCCGAAATACAGCTTGTCATCTCTGATATCGCTGTCATTTCACTCGGCTCTTTCCCGCGCTACCGTCTCCGAGACAAGCGACCGCCACGCACCCAGGCTACACGCACCCAGCAGCATGTCTTTGGATCGCCCAGAGCCAACTCGGAGGCTGGAGATGCCACCCGTCGCGAGCGAGATCCAGATCAAAGCCTTGAGATGTATGGCAGCCGAGCTCCGAGCCCCAAGAGTCGACTGTTGCCGCGGGGCATGTACTCTCCAGTCTCCGATAGCTAGGACGTAGGCGCAGCGCTCCTTGGGTCTTTGAATCCATGATACGACTGAGACATGAAGAGGCTTATGCTACGCTGAGGTTCGCTAGCCGTCTCGTTTTTCTGCGAGGACACTACTTCTGGCACTAGACCGTAGCCCAGCCGCATAGAGAACTCTATTGACAGATATAAGAAAGGTCAGGCTGAGACGAGGAGCAGATTCCCGCTCTGCAGCCCGCCTTGCTTAAGATGGCTTTTGGTCGCTGCGGCGTTATAAATGTAAGCAAACCAAGACATACGATCTAGGATGCTGTCCACGGCATGCAAATGCAGCTTTAAAGATGGGTAGCTGCAACGGCCTTGATAGTTAGGCCAGGCAGGCTTGGGTTGGACGAGTTGCAATAGTTCGTTAGCTGACTCTTATACGTGATGGAGGAAGAGATCCGGCAGAGGAGCCTACGGGGTCGACCCCCTCCTTCCACCCTGCGCTTTAGGATTTGCTCAGTTCGCGGATCTGGATCTCGTCGACTCTGTCAACCTGTGCCCCGCCCTCGCCGTCGCAGTGCTGCGAGTCTAGAGCCTGAGATGGGATGTAGGGTTGCCGGTTGTTGTGCTGTTATCAACCCATGGCCTGCCCTCCAGACCTAGTACAGCCTGGGCAGTCCTAGCGGATCTCCTTACAATGCCGTGTCAAGACGATGGAAGGCTTCCAGTCGTTCCAGACCACGCTACGCGCGTTGACTCTTCCCGCTCTTCGTCAACACAAAGCAGCGCTGCGTCAGCGTACGCATCAGACCCAAAAACCAAGCTAGTCATTAGAAACTACTACGAGCCAGTGTCTGCACATCAGTTCCTTGCCACTGCCAAGTCCTTGCCCTCAGTATCGTCCAGCTCGGAATCGGGTGGTGATTTGCGAGCCCTATAATTCCGCGTCTCTTAATTTTCCACCCGCACAGCGTGGAGTTTCCACCACGCAGATAGGCCACAGTGCAAGCGACGCATGCTCATGACTGCGCGTTTGTTCTCCAACATCGACCCAGAGCTAAACTAACGCGAGCATAGCTTGAATCCATCTCGTGGCTGTACCTGTCCCTAGAGGAGACTGGCTACCTCAGCACCTGCGCAGTTCTCCTTTGTTTACCTTTCTCGCTTAAGATTTTCGACATCCTAGTGGCTCATTTTTTATTTCTATAGGTGAGCTCCAGAGACAAGATGCACGATCGGAAAGCTTCTCCATCACAGAGTCGCTCAGAACCTCACCGCTCGTACCTTCCTTGACCACTCCAGCACGCCTCGTCAGAAAGTCGGCGCTGTTCCTGGGACTCGCCTCCCTCAGTTCAAGACAGAATCGACTCTTGCCCCTGAATTCGCGCTCTTTTTCTGCAACGACCTCTCACCATTTGTATTTCGGGGTTTGTGGCAGCTAAGAGCGTGCTGCTGATTACCGGCACATGGGTGCTTCAGATCCTGTCCAGAGTCCCGAGACCCATTCACACTGGCTAGCGGGAGGCTTCCTACCTCAGGACATCCTAGTTGATAGCCCGAGAAGAGGAGGGATTGCCGGCTTCACAGGACCTCAGAGCTGGTACATCTATCTTCATTTCCTCCTCGTGTTAGAGGGAGCGTGGAGGAGAAGCGAAAGCAGCGTGGAACTGTGTCCGGTGTCTGGGATATTGGGGGTCCGGTCATCGAGGCATTGATCCTCAAAGATGTTTTCGGTGGTCTCTGGGATGCCGGTTCCGATGAAAAGCAAAGCCTTGACAGTAGGGACGGGTGACTTCCGTTGTCATTCTACCACTCCCTGTCATCTTCGCCGTGTACTTTTCAATCGTCTTCTTCGCTCTCCGAGCATCTTTCAAGGGTTTCGGGACTCCTGCGAACTCCATGTGGCGCTGCGAGATGACGAGTCCCGATTCCGGTTCTCTCCAACCCGATGTCTTGCCCCTGGAATGTTGGCGAGAGATAGTCGTGATCTGTTGCAGATCCGAGTATCTATCGACCCATGGAGTACTACTTATGTAGCTTCCCTTCTGGACCTAGGCTTAACTGAAATTATCGTCACCTCTCTGCATCCTCATCGAATACTCAACCCCACCCCCTCAGCTCAGTCTATTTGAGTATGTGATACTGAGATTGATTTGCTTGAAATTCTGGCATACGATACTGCAGATCTATCTTCTGTAGCAACCGCAACAGATGATCTCCGCTGTTTCTTCTTATCACGACACAGGTTATTCCGCAGGTGACGGGTACTACGTCTGTAAGAGAGTTGTTTGCGAGTGAATATTATTCTGCCACATTGATTATCAGAGTATGGCACGGCAGGGATTGCGACAGGCTTGGGGAGTGGTCAGGCTGTATGTAGTAAGCTGATCAGCGAGATCCAGTTTGCGAGATGAGACTTCTCAACGTAGTAGAGGAGAAGCCCATACAGATAGGAGCTGGAAGGGTCGTTGATCCTCTGATATTCTGTACGTCAAAACCTCATAAGATTTGAGGTCGTGGATCTCAGCGACTATCGACCTGAGCCTTGCTCTCGCCGCCGCGTCGAGGCTGGGCAAGACATTGGTTACTACGTGACAGCAGAACCACCATTAATAATCAACACTACTGCCTGATCTGAGAAGCAGATCTCATCCAGAGCTTCCTGGGACAAATTGTCACGGTATGGCAGAGAGAGTGCGAGGGCCGCAATCCTAACGGGCTGCTTTCTCGCCCCACGAGACGGGGAGGAAACGCCGTGGGCGCACCGCGACACAAATCTATATAGTCTTTGGACCTGGTACGTTAGCAGGCTTTTAGTTTTTCTAAATACCCTGTGACCCCAACTACACACACCTCCAACCAGCGTTCGACTTGAAACGTGCAAATCTTGCATCTTGCACAAGTTTGTTAAGAACAAGACGTGTAGAAAACAGGATTCCTATCCTTCAGCACCCCGTGTTCTCCTACACTCCCGCTTCGGCGCTCCCACTCCGGTACGGAGGTTGGTATAAGGATGCCTCCATCGCCGTATCCAAAGATAGCCGGACCAGATTCCTGAAGCCGATGTCAACTTCAAGAGCGAGATCTTGGCTCCTTCTGAATTTCCTCTGAATTTCCCGAGATATGTTGCCTGGGCATTGACGGGGACGCCTGCGTGGAGTAGGCGATAAAGACACCAGGCCTGTTGGTGATGAACGGAGAGACAGAACAGATATGCCATGTAGCCTGCTTACCTACTTACCTACTGCTACCACCTTTCCTCCCGCTACCATTCTCCACTCTGTCTCCATCCTCTCGTCTGATGGGAACGGGAACTCTCCATACATTGCCATCCGGAAGAACGTGAGGGGCAACGTGAGTGAGCTTCGACTGAACCGCTTCATCTGGTATTGCAAGACGGGAAGCGGGGCACCAGGAGGAAGAACGTGCAAGCGAATCCCTTCAGTGTCTCGGGATCCTTTGCGCGTGAGGTAGCGGTGATAGCATCGTGGTCTGATGAACCGACGTCGTCTTTAGAGCTCTGGAAATGTACCGTGAGCATTGGCTCTGCGACCGAACTGGCTCCCAAGATTGTCAGCTTTCCTCGCCTCGCTTCCTCTCATCGCTACGCGCGGACAGCTTGTTGAACTGACTTGGAGGCTTGGGGCGAGAGGTGAGCGGCGAGAGAGTCTCAAACTTCCAGCGAGTTCATTAGGTTTTGAAACTCCCGTGCCAACTGAACATTGCGGACAGGTACGGCCCCGTCTCTGCGCGAGCCCGCCCACCGAGAACACAGATACGTCCAAAAACTCTCGCGACGGCAGAGTTCCCCAGCAGGCCTGGATCTCAACCACTGCCGTTCTGCAATCTGGTTTCCTCACGATGAGGGGCGGAGAAGCTATTGTCAGCATGGGCGCTCACCATTCAATCCCAGAGCCACGGTTATTCACTGCCACGGCCGCTAGATGTGAATCTCACGGCGCAAACAGCTCCAGGACCACGTCAGAAAGGAGCGAGACCTGCGATTGCTGTACGCGTCTGCTCTCGAGTGGCCAAACCACCAAAAAAAGGAAAGGAAAAAATAAAAGGCAGATACAAGACGAGATCCAGAGTCTCCTGCAGACTTGAAAACCGTAAGCCCCGCACCACCGCAATAGAAGCAGGTCGCAGGTCGCAGGTCGTAGCCAGGTAGATTGGCGCAGCGATAGCAGAGGACTCGCTGTCATCGGGCATCCCGGGAGAGATATCCACGCAACGAGGCTGGTCGGCACCTCGCCAACAAGAGCGTGGCTCGTACACAAGCCCTCCCTCTCACTTGTAGCTGGGATTCTCAGAGCCGTTCCATCACCAGCTCGCCAGATGTCGTTTCTTTGCACCTTTGGGGGCTCGGCAGCGGAATCTGTGGTGTACCATCGTAGGACTTCCAAAGGCTAAAGCACAGGCGCGAGTCCAGCCAACCGCGGAGATTGTTACCAGGACAAAGTAAAAACCACACGTTTTCCTCGACGCATATCAAGCGTACATGCTCAATATGAGAGCAGCAACCATCTCCATACTCCTCCTCCTCCTCCTCCTCCTTCTGTCACTACTCCTAAGCACGCCCAGACCACCTGCTCTTCGCAATGGCACCCAGTACTACAGCATCGCATGCTCGGCAGGACTCCACCCTCCGACCTGAAACGAAAGCCACCCCGCCTGGGTGCCGGGGCTTTTTGATGTATGGGACGGCTGAGGCCGTATGCTTGGGGCGTGGAGATATACTATACTTGTTCGGTGTTCTTTTTCATCTAGATTTAGCTGCGAGGGAACTGGCAGACGTAGATGCTTAGGCGTTTCCAGAGGTGCTCTTTGGGAAGCTCTTGCCGATGACTTGGGAAACTTCCAGGCTACAGATCGAACGAGCCGGTTCCCTAAAGCCAAAGGGATGTTCTGGCAACTTGACATCTACTAAGAACAAAGCAGCATCTGCTAGATTCTCACCCGCCAGGCGCCGAGGAAGAGCCTAGGAGCTGCAAGCTTCATAGATTGAGCAGAAGCTGGATGCCAAGGTCCCATCGTCGCACGGCACGATACCATATTGGAAACAATCATCGTTTCAATCTGATCTCGACAAGAAAGCACAGAATTTTGGCCAGCAAGTGTGATATTCCATACGACACCACTTCATGAATGGGAATATCTGCCTATCGTGCGTCGTTCCAACAATTCGAAGCTATCCTGCTGCATGAGAAAACGTATGAGATGACACTACTGGGTAACCGCATGCGTCTTTCCCGCACGCCGGAAGCTGTTCCTCAAGCCGTTTACCATCTTGACTAGGCTCCAACCTGGAGACATTTCGAGACTCATGAGTGTGGAATCCGTCTGGCGATAGCCTTCATAGCCTGACGTTGGAGATGTGCAACGTTCGAGGCTGGTAGCACAATACTGGTAATTCGACACCAAAATCCTCGTTGCGCAACTACACATCTGGAAACGGGACAGGGGGAAATTTGACAAGCGCAAACATGACATGGTCTTGCCAAGATCGTAATATTTGACAAGCTCTCTCTTCAGAAGGAAACACAAAAATGGATGGTTGAAAGGCCGACGTGGCTGACTGGAGTTTTGAGCCTCGACTTGGGAATCCCGGGGCCGCAAGACCTGACACGCATCCATGATCCCATAGGGATGTGATGGCATGTGGTCGGCCAGATGAACAGGACCGAGGCCTGAAATGGCGAGCTGCTCGCCAGGACAAGGGAATTGACCATCCAAGATAACGACAAAAGAGGCGGAGGGAAATAGCCAGCGGGTGGGGATTGGGAATGGCCCTAGGAAAAGCAGCAAAGTCACGGGTGTATACACAGTACGTGAGATGCTATACCCATGCATTATATGACCTGCAATACACAACGTGCACGTAGGAGGGGCACACAACAAGCACAATTGGATGCTTTTCAGATTTCCTGGAGTGCAGCGCAATTGTTGCACTATCGTTACGCGGCACTTATTATTCGAAGCAGTAGTGCTTTTGAGGTCATATGCCTCAGTGCGTCTCTGCAACTCGTCTTGCCTAGCGTGATAGTGGAATATACGACAAGCGTGCATGAAAAAAGGCGCGCAAGCCGCGGTTGAGCACGGCAGTCGGTTCAGGCTCTTTCAAGATGAGGAGAAGACTTCGGCCGGCCACTCGGATGACTCCGATGCGGCATGGGGATTCTGGACTTGGCTTTTCGTTAGGTAGGTATGGCGGCATGCCGTTACCAGTACGGGCCTCTCGAGGCTCTTATCAAAGACCAGCACCGAATGGTCGATTTGCAGTAGGTATGTAAGTAATAGAAAATCACATCGAATGACTCTGACGCTTCTCATGCCCTTCCGTACTCTGCTGGCCGAGTTGTGATTCGGCTATCGGTAGACGCGTTGGATTGGAAGTGGATGACAACTGGACGCAGCAGCGGCTGTATGGGTGAGCGCAGACCAAGCAGTGTAACTCTGCTCGCCCACTAGCCCAGCTCTTGTCCGCGAATACGTTGTTGCCAACGGGATTCGAGCAGAAGAAAACGAATATCTGGCGGCAACCGCGAGTACTAAACAACTCTCCTGCACTCTACCAGTGCAAGAGTCAAGCCATTTAGGAGGGTGAGCTCCGGGGAAGCTTGCGGGGAATAGGAAAGCCTGAGCTCCACTCGGACGGTAGACTGAGGCTTGTCTCGACACGGCTTTGGCCAGCAGCTCGGATTGGCGCAGCATGGCACCAAGATCGGTTTGGCAGAATTGTAAATCTGGATGGCGAGACTGCTCTTCGACTTCAAGAGGCGTTGCCGTGGTGAGGGGAGCCCGGCGCAAAACGGACACGCCACGCCCATGGGTCAAGCTCAGTGATAAGAGGCCTGGCCTGTGTAGTTAGATTGCACAAGGTTTGAAAGGGCTGGAAGAAGATGATAATGACGGCATTCGGGACGGTCGAGGTCGTGGCGCAGATGGGGGTGACCGTGTTTTCGTCTGGCTGTGAGGAGGTGAGGAGGTTAGGAGGAGGCGGAGGAAGAGGAGGGTCAATTGACTGTCCCTTGTAACGGGCGGGTGAGGACTAAGTCGTTGCTGCAAGTTAAACGGCAGACCTGCAAGAGAGAAAGGTACTCACCCATAATCGAGGCCTCAACTTTCCCTGGGCGCGATAGCCAGATTCGCGTGGAGAGGAGAGGCAGCATGTTCAAGTCAATGTAGCTGGTCGAAGAGAACGGGGAGCCCGTCAAGAGCTATAACAGCCAAGACCTCTCCCCCGTCAAACCCCGCATCACACCCCTCAACATGCGCACCGCTACACCAAGACTTTTCAGACTTGCTGGATCCTCATCTTCTCTCTTCACCCTCAATACCAGTTCTGCCCAACCCACGACGATATCCACAATCCGTAGCCTTTCCCGCACATCAGCAAACATGGGTGTCACCAAGACCGTCCTCAAAGAGGGATCTGGCGCGATTCCCAAGGCTGGCGATTACGTTACCATCGAATACACAGGCTACCTCAAGGACACCACCAAGCCAGGCAACAAAGGCACACAGTAAGTCCATTGCCTGCTTACCCATTAGAATTGCCCCGCTACTTCATCTATTCATTCATTCTACCTCTTCATTCTCGACTGCTATGTCAAGCCGGCAGGGCACCCTGGGACAATTGCTGACGATGGCATCTACCCAGGTTTGACTCTTCTGTTGGCCGCGGAGCTTTCGTCACAGAAATTGGCACAAACAGAGTCATCAAGGGCAAGTAGTCCCTCGGCTGACTACAACTCTCGGCGAATATCAGACTGATGCTCTCCACCAGGCTGGGATGAGGGCGTTGTCACCATGAAGGTCGGTGAGAAGGCAACCTTGGATATCTCCAGGTACAATACTATCTCTTGATCTTTCTCTCTTTCGGGCAAGGCAAGCAATGCTAAGTTTCTTCTGCGCAGCGATTTCGCATACGGCGAACGGTAAGAGACCCAACTCCTCGACTCCCTCCCGCTTCCCGGGGACACGGCAGATATACCATGCCTGGCGGTAGGCGTTGAGCCCTGAGCTGGTGCCGATTCCACACATCCTTACGCCGCATTCTTCTGATAGCTGACTTCGGAGCAGCGGTTTCTCAAAGATCATCCCAGCCAACGCCGATCTAATCTTGTGCGTTTCCTCCTTGCGTTCTGTTGCAGCTACTGACGCGGGTGCAGCGATGTTGAGCTCCAAAAGATCAACTAGAGGGATCTAGGTGGATGCATATCTGGTTTCCTTCTGACGTTGATACCTACTTATTGGGTCAGGAAGCTCACGGGGGTGTGCTTGTACGATTCATCGCTCGGACAATCTTTCGATCGGTGGACAGTAAGGTGCTCTCCGACACAGTGCAGGAGGATCAAGTTGTTGGGGACCAATGCAGATTTTTGAGTAATTCTGCCTTTGACGGCGAATCTTACCAGTTCAACTAGCTGTATACCACATGTGTTGTGTATCCCATCTTGCCTCGGCCCGAGATTCACTTCATGCCTGAGGGGACATGGCGGGGTTAAAGATGCCGGAAATTACCCGCCATGCCACAGTGGATGAACAGCAGAATCGGAAGCTTTGGTATAGCATCCAGACCCGTCCGTTACCCAGAATCTCCCGTTGAAGTACAAGCCACATAGCCCTGCTGTCCGAGTGTTTGGATAGCATTCCAATGGATTTCCTATTGCTCATGGAACGTGATGGCTGCCTTGCATGTGCCTAATATGCAAGGCTTCTCGGCCTTCTAATGATCCCCTCCGTAGTTCATTAGTGTTTCTGGCCGATTCGAGAGCCTCAGATGTTGTAGCTGCCTCCCGCCTCCCAACCCTCTATTGTGCTTAAATCGAATATCTCTCCTCATTCTTCTCTGCGCTGCCTACCAAAGGCATGTGCGATCTCTACCGACTGAAAATCATCAGCATCAAATCAAACATTCAATTTCTCTGGTACCTAAACTAGACCTCCCGCAAGCGCCAGAATACCCGTTGTACCTGAGGAGCGTCTCCACTCGGGTCCATTCCAAACGCCAAGATTCCATCGCAAGTGATTCCCGACGGCGAAGGCAAGCTGGGGAAACGCAAGCTGTCAAATCCGGGCTCCTCGCAACCTTTGAAGAGAACTATGGCTGTAGGTTGCACATTACCCCTCCAACAAGGCTAGCACGAGGTCTCCCTCGAGCTTTACCCCACCAACCCGCAAACGTTCAGCCTCACTGACACGACCAAATCTCAGGACTCCAAAGACGTCGATATGGAGACGAGCCTGCAGCCAGCCGAGTCGGTGGCAGGTAGTGGTGAAATCGACGAGTCTCTTTACAGCAGACAGCTCTATGTGCTTGGACACGAGGCTATGAAGCGCATGGGTGCGTCGAATGTGCTCATTGTTGGATTGAAGGGTCTGGGTGTCGAAATCGCCAAGAATATTGCCCTGGCTGGTGTCAAGAGTCTGACTCTCTACGACCCCGCACCTGCTGCCATCGCCGACCTCTCCTCCCAGTTCTTCCTCCACACTGATGATGTGGGAAAGCCTCGAGCAGCAGTCAGTGCACCGCGCGTGGCTGAGCTGAACGCATATACCCCGGTCTCTATCCATCAATCTAGCAGGTAGGCATGTAAACTCCAGGTAGGGACACGAAGCTAATTCCACTACAGCCTTACCACTAACCTATCCCAATTCGACTCGTACCAAGTCGTCGTCCTTACAAACACCCCCCTCAAAGATCAGATCATTATTGGCGACTACCTACACCAGAAAGGAATCTACTTGGTTGTGGCTGATACATTCGGCCTGTTCGGATCCATATTTTGCGACTTTGGCAGCAAGTTTACCGTTCTAGACCCTACAGGAGAGACCCCAGTGGCCGGCATCGTTGCTGGCATTGACGAAGATGGACTGGTTTCTGCATTGGACGAGGTACGACATGGCTTGGAAGATGGGGATTATGTTACCTTCACGGAGCTTGAAGGGCTAGAAGCCCTGAACGCGGCCGCGCCTCGAAAGGTCACGGTCAAGGGCCCATACACATTCTCAATCGGAGACGTCTCTGGGCTGGGTCAATACAAGAGAGGTGGCATTTACACGCAGGTGAAGATGCCCAAGCTCATTGACTTCAAGCCCTTGTCCGTCTCGCTCAAGAAACCCGAGTTCCTCATTTCCGATTACGCCAAGTTCGATCGCCCTCAACAACTTCATATTGGATTCCAAGCTTTACATGCATTTGCTGAGCAGAATGGCCGTCTTCCGAAACCTCAGGACAAGGAGGATGCCGCAATTTTGATTGGCTCTGCGGAGCTGTTCGCAAAGAAGGAAGGTTTAGATCTTGAGATCGACAAAGCGTTACTTGGAGAGCTTAGTTTCCAAGCACTTGGTGATCTGAGCCCCATGGCTGCCTTCTTTGGTGGTTTGGCTGCTCAAGAAGTGTTGAAGGCTGTCTCGGGAAAGTTTACACCCATCAACCAGTGGATGTATTTTGATTCCTTGGAATCCTTGCCCGAGAACTCTGCTAGATCTGAGGAGCTTTGCAAGCCTCTTGGTACCAGATATGATGGCCAGATTGTGGTGTTCGGACGAGAGTTTCAAGAGAAGTTGTCCAACGTTCAGGAATTTTTGGTCGGCGCCGGTGCAATTGGTTGTGAGATGTTGAAGAACTGGGCTATGATCGGACTTGCTACGGGGCCAACTGGAAAGATCAGTGTGACGGATATGGATTCGATCGAGAAGAGCAACCTCAATCGTCAATTCCTATTCCGGCCCAAGGATGTTGGACAACTGAAGAGTGACTGTGCTGCTGCGGCCGTCCAAGCTATGAACCCAGACTTGAAGGGCCATATCGTGACGATGAGAGACCGAGTTGGACAGGATACTGAGCACATCTTCCACGAGGACTTTTGGAACTCGCTGCACGGTGTGACGAACGCCTTGGATAACGTTGATGCCAGAACCTACGTTGATCGTCGTTGTGTTTTCTTCCGCAAGCCATTGCTGGAGAGCGGTACCTTGGGAACCAAAGGAAATACACAAGTTGTCATCCCCAGCTTGACCGAGTCATATTCCTCGTCTCAAGATCCTCCAGAGCAGTCGTTCCCCATGTGTACCCTGAAGAGTTTTCCCAACAAAATCGAGCACACCATTGCGTGGGCTAGGGAACTGTTTGAGTCGTCTTTTGTGAAGCCCGCCGAGACGGCAAACCTTTATTTGAGCCAGCCAAACTACATCGAAACCACACTGAAACAAGGGGGTAACGAGAAGGCAACGCTGCAGCAAATCCGAGATTACTTGGTGGATGACAAGCCTTTGAGCGTTGAGGATTGCATCAAGTGGGCCCGTTTACTGTTCGAGAAGCAGTACAACAATGCCATCCAGCAATTGCTCTACAACTTCCCCAAGGACTCTGTCTCGTCTAGTGGTGCCCTTTTCTGGTCAGGGCCAAAACGTGCTCCAGATGCACTCAAGTTTGATCCAAAGAACGAGTTTCATATGACATTTGTTGTCGCTGCAGCCAATCTCCACGCTTTCAACTATGGAATCAACACCAAGGGTTTAGATGAGGCTACTATCCGTAAGGTCCTGGACAACATGATTATCCCTGACTTCTCGCCAAATGCTTCTGTGAAGATTCAGGCCGACGATAGTGAACCCGTTCGTACTCTCCTGCATTGTGACAAAGACAACATTGACAACTATCACAGGACCCAAACGCAAACTCGTCTTCATTCGACGACAACACCGAATTCGAAAAGATGATCGAGAAGCTCCCATCTCCAAAATCATTAGCTGGATTCAAGCTTATCCCTGTTGAATTTGAGAAGGATGATGATACAAACCACCATATCGACTTCATCACCGCAGCCAGCAACCTCCGTGCCGAGAACTATAAGATTGAACTTGCCGACAGACATAAGACCAAGTTCATTGCCGGAAAGATCATCCCTGCGATCGCCACGACCACTGCTCTCGTGACGGGCCTGATCATTCTCGAGCTCTACAAAGTCGTCGACGGCAAGAAAAAGCTCGAGCAATACAAGAATGGTTTCATCAACCTGGCTCTCCCCTTTTTTGGCTTCTCCGAGCCCATTGAGAGTCCCAAGGCCGTCTACAAGAGCCACAACGGTGATGTCGCCATCGACAAGATCTGGGACCGTTTCGAAATCGAGGACATCACCCTACAGGAGCTGCTCAAACACTTCGAGGAGAAGGGTCTCACTGTCACTATGCTCAGCTCCGGAGTTAGCCTGCTATACGCTAGTTTCTTCCCACAATCCAAGCTCAAGGATCGATACCCGATGAAGCTGAGCGATCTCGTAGCGCATATCTCGAAGAAGCCGGTCCCGGAACATCAAAAGGCTGTTATCTTCGAGGTTTGTGTGGAGGATCAGACGGGAGAGGATGTTGAGGTGCCGTTTGTGACGATGAATATGGCCAAGTAGATGCACCTCGTGGGAGGGAGTGCGGGATGGCGTGACGGTTTGAGTGAATGAGCGGCTATGGTAATGGCCCTAGAGAACTAGAGGTTTTGCGACATTCCTAGGTCGCGATGAGTTAGCGGCGAAATAGAATATGCGATCCCAAGTTACTACTCTTATCTGACTACCTGTGTTGCTTCTCTTGCAGCTGCACGTTGTTATTTCTACGATGATAGCCAAAGCCCAGGTCTTGATCAGGAAAAGACTCCAGCGAATCGAGGTAATACTCAGCAGCCTCGAAGCAGCTTGTCACGCTGAATAACCGCACCACAGCTCCGTTGGTGGGAATGGGAGTGGGAGTGGCGGGGGGCTCAAACTATGATTTGCTAGTCCAGTATAGCGCCAGACCCCGCAGTTGCAGCTCTGCAGCTCAAGAACAAGCACGATCCCCGCTCGAATGGACATCTGGAACAGGTGAAACCAGAGTATTCGGCATTTTCAATTGATGCTTGCTCGCACTCGAAGTCTTTGTTGGATTCTCGACATTCTTGGAGTCGTCAGAGAGAGGAATTTCGAAAATAGGCGGGAGGGCGCAAGGTGTATAGAGATGGTGCGTTTTGAGCCGAGATATCTTCCTTTGTTTGCTTCTTGTTCTTTTTATTCTTCTTCTTCTTGTTCTTCTTCTTCTTCTCTTCTTCTCTTCTTCTCTTCTTCTCTTCTTCTCTTTTCTTCTCTTCTTCTCCGTTCGATTTGAACCGGCACGTGCATCACAGTCGCCTCTGTACTCGACATCGTCTTTAAAATCGACAGTGAAGCCGCACTTGGCTAACCAGAGGAAATGGGTATAACAGGCCGCTGACAAAATCACCAACTGGGTCGCGCCCAACGACAAGAGCGGCGAGTTCAAAAGGTCAAATTCGCAGTTCCGAAACTGGATTAAGAAGGGGGGGGAGTTTCCACCAGAGAGCGGGCGGTATCACCTTTACGTATGTGCGAACATGTTCTTTTCTGCCTTCCCCCGGGCTTGTCTTCTCCTCTGGGATCCAGACTTCGACCTGAGCCAACTAATTGATGGTGCAAGGTCTCCTACGCCTGTCCCTGGGCTCACCGCACTCTGATCGTGCGCCGGCTCAAGGGCTTACAGGATGTCGTGCCGTTTACGAGCGTGCATTGGCATATGAAGGATCTAGGGTGGCATTTCGTTTCCTCCTCTTCTGAGGGGGATGGTGATGGTGGTAGTGATGAGGACGGTACGGCGCCAGGCGAAAACGTGAGGCCGGATCCGGTTCCGGGACACGAGAAGTACAGGCATATCAGGGATTTGTATTTTGAGGTTGATCCGGAGTACAAGGGACGGTTTACGGTGCCAACCTGTAGGTCTTGCTGTGGCCTCCTTTTTCTTTCTTTTCTTCTTTTTCTTGAGCCTTGGTAAAGAGATAGAGAGTGCATGTATCTGTGGAGGGGGGGGTGACACTTGTAGAATGATGCTGACCTGTGTCTAGTGTATGATGTAAAGCAAGGGAAGATTGTCAGTAATGAGAGTTCGGAAATCATCCGCATGTTTTATACCGAGGTCTGTCTCCCTTTTCCAGAGAGGGAGGCTCGCCGAGGAAATTAGGGCCACAGGGGCACCGGCTGATTCTGTGGATAGTTTGACGATCTCATCGCCCCGGAGTACAAGGACATCAATCTCTTCCCTCCCACGCTGCAAAGGCAGATCGAAGAGACGAACGAGTGGACCTACAACGACATCAACAACGGCGTCTACAAGTCCGGCTTCGCCACCACGCAACCCGCCTACGAAAAAGCCGTCACGACGCTCTTCGCCGCCCTGGACAAAGTCGAAGCACACCTCAGTACCGTCACCGACGGACCCTTCTACTACGGGTCCACCATCACCGAGGCCGACATCCGCCTGTACACGACGATCATCCGCTTCGACGTCGTGTACGTGCAGCACTTCAAGACGAATCTGCGGACGATCAGAGCGGACTTCCCCTATCTGCATCGATGGGTGAGGCATCTATACTGGGGTATCCCGGCCTTTGGCGAGACGACGGAGTGGACGCATATCAAGAATCATTATACAAAGAGCCACACACAGGTATGTTTGCTTGTTCTTCCTCGATCTTTGGGACCCGGTCCCCTGAGATCGAAGAAAAGACGAAGGTCGTGTGGGGAGCAGGGGAAACAGGTGAGAGCATGGCTAATGCCTGTGTAGATCAATCCTTTCAGCATCACGCCTCTCGGTCCCGAACCGCCGATTCTGAGGGAGGATGAAGAGCTTCCGGCTGTGAGGTTTGCGTTGGCGCAGGCTGCGAAGGAGTAGATTCCCTCCGTGGCTTACAGTTCGAAGGGAGGGGAGAACGCAGTGGGTACGTGTATACGGATGAATAGCGATTCATCCTGCGTCATCTTCCACGAGTGTGAGGGTCGGTCTGGGATTTGAAGCTTGTGTATTCTCCACATGTACAAACCAAACCACCCCGCGTCAGGCGCCGTACTCGGTTGCATCAATGAAACCACCACCACCCAAGTCTTCCGCAAGTACACAGTGGACCTCGTCAATATCCATGTCAAGGTCCGAATCACTATCATGTTAACATACAGCTGACACGACACCAATGCCCTGACATCGAGCGGGCCACGAGGACCAACAACCAGGCGGGACAACCCCGCTTCGACCGGTACCCTGCCACCAGATAGTCTGCCCATCTCCACGGCTCCCAGATTGTCTTTCTGCCCTTGGATCCTGGAGTGTTCCGTTCCGGAGACGTGTAGCCGAACCGCCGAGCCCTGCGCAAAAGAGTCGCTGCCAAGATCAACGCCTTCGCGAGCTCCCTGTGGTCTCAACGGTATCTGGACGGGCAACACGTCTCTGGCTCTCGGGCCGATAAGTACCGGGGCCACGCCCGCGGCTATTCTCGGGCCGGAGGCGCCTGATGCCGAGATGCAATTTCTGTTCCCGATCGGCTCTCGCTGAGGACCGGACTCGGGGCTCGGTAACCTTGCGCCGCTGCACTGGGGAATCACGGACGCGTCTTCAGTGCTGAAGCACATAGCCTGCGGCAAGTCGTGGCTTGCTCTGTCGTGAGCCGCTGTCTCTCCTCACAAGTTAAAGAACTGAAGGGGAAACACGCAAGAGTAGGCCTCAGGGAAGGCCCGAAAACAAGAGACGGAAGCACCACAGCTGGGCTATCCGTGACGAGGTGTTGGGAACAATTCCCAAGCTAGGGGTGTATTCATGTACTATAGGCGTTGCGCGTTGTTCCGAAGTACAAAATGGAGCCCTATTTATCCTCCTATCGGCCCATTGCCGATCATGTGACTCATGTCACGAGATTCCTATATTTTTCTGGCTCCTACAATATCCCAGGGCGTTCCGCGCTCGCAGCGACGGTTTTTTTTTTTTTATTTTTTCTCTTTATTTTTTGACAAGCAGTCAAAGCCCGTCAGGGCAGACGTCCATTGCCGTCCGGTCTGACGCTGGGGTCGACACCGTCTTGGCGCGTAGGCGTGCTCAAGCACCCCCCCCCTCGCCATATCATATCATTTCTCTCTCCTGCGTATCCCGCCCACGCGCGACAGGCCTCTAGATGCCGAGCCAGCCCGGGGGACATCGCCGACCCAGCGGCGGCGCCGCACAAGCCTAGCGACGTACAACCCAGCGTGGTCTTCGACAGGACCCAGGAGTCGCGGGATCGTACGACCCCTCGTGACAAGTCGGAGTGCTGGCTTCTCTGGCAGGGTCAGCTATGCGAACCCTCCGATGGCTGGCGGCTGCGAGGTGCCAGGGCCGCGAAGCCAGTCCCGGCTCGTGGAGGTTGCCAGGATCGAGTAAATAGTTCCTCGCTTAACAGCAGACGACCGCCTTCTGGTCACCGCCTTTCGCGTAGCCTGGAATCTCCCCACGGAAAAGGGTGGGGGAGAAAAAGACTCCAAAGAAGCCAAAAGTAAAAGGCGAGGAAAATTCCCCTCTGCAGACAGCGGTCAGTCAAGTCTGTCCTCAATGGTCCAGATACCGAGGATTCGTTATTCTGTAACGATTAACCTCCGATGAACAGGAGAGGGGGAAAAAAGCAGTAGATGCTCACCCTAATAAGCGATATGAGCCAAGACATCAAAAGACAAGTTCTCAGGAAGCTGAGATCAAAAGGTTGGGAATATAAAAGATTGAATAGCCAAAATGCGTTCGCCGGGAATCGAACCCGGGGCCCATCGAAACTGATACTTGACTGTGCACGGCTGGCAACGATGGATTTTACCACTAAACCCTGTGTACGTTAGGAGTGCGAAAGGTGAGAGGCGAGAAGAGGGGTCTTACACAAACGCTATTGAACTTCGATGACCTCTTACTTGTTATCTCATTACATGTATGTATTACTACGAGAGACCAACTCCTAGTGTACCCGGCACAGCGACGATCGGCCGCCGGCGAGACACCCTGCCACCGCTAGCCAAGCCGCCTCCACCAGCGTCCAGTGCTCCTCTCCCGACCCAGCACGCGTCGCACGGCATCCCAACCCCAACCCCTTCGTCGCTCCGGCTCGTCTGCACGGAGCAGTCACCCTGCCCGAGGATGCGCGCCGTGCGCCCCCGAACATCAACATCACCCTGTTCGCGCGGATTCCCCACCCATCCTGCTCGCCAGCCACACTTCCCCTTGCGCCCCGACGCCGGCGACCGGGCCTCGCCTCTCCCCGCCACGGCCTCGAGAGGATTGCAACCCCGCAGACGACCAGAGGTCGAGGGCGAGGACTCATCCATGCCCGCGTCCGCCCGTCCCCCCCTGGCTTGGTGGGGAGAGAAGGGGGACAGGGAGCGGGGATGAGGAAGAGAGGAAGAGGACGGAGATATCCATCCAGCCAGCGCTGAAAGAATCGCGAACCTGGGCGGCATCCGTCGTTGTAGAGAGAGAATATGGGGGGCACTTTACAGCTGGCTTGCTGGGTCTGGATCAAGGGGACGAGAAGCGTGTATGACGCTAGCAAGACAAGCAACCTGGGGTCTTGTGTGCAGAGCGTGCCCTTCGGCCCATGTCATGCGGTATTCTTTTTTTCCTTTCTAAATATACACAGCCACCTAGCTGATCAAGATGCCATCAACCTGACACAACTGACGACGAGCGTCTACCGCTACATGGGGAGCTGAGATTTTTCTTATCCATCCATGTTCCTCTCAATACATGCAAGTGCTATCTTCCATTCCATTATTTTCCTTCCCTCCAACCGTCTCATTTTTAGTTCAAAGGAAACGCCGCACAGATCCTCTTTGCCATGTCCGCTTCTCAAGATCCCAAAACGCCCACGCGCCCGCTCGATGATGAGACAGCGCAACAGAGCGCCATTTTGAATTCCCGCAGCAGAAACGCAATAGTAATCGGGCAATCGATACCGACAACCTCCAATCCGCAATCTCGAAGGTGTGCGACAGGCACGGGTATCAGTGAAGACAAGGGAAGAGCAATCATACAGGGTGCGATTCACCGATGCACGGTGAAGGGAGACGCGCCACAGGAGAGCGGGAGAGGCGGGAAGAGTCCCCATCCAGATCTGGAGTCTAGACGGCGTTCTCGGCGGAGCCTCCTAGTAGGTCGAGGATCTTGCTGGCGACGGCTCCCGGGTACCCACGACCTAGCATCTCCTGGACGACCGCCTGGGCGCTGGGTCTATCGTCCACGGCCAGATATGCGCGGGTCATGGCGTCGTAGGTGCTGGGCTCCCTCTTCTCGCGATCGACGGAGGCAAAGATGGACGTGGCCTTGTCGATGTTGAGCTCGTTGGCCCAGCCGTGGATCAGAGTATTGGCGATGTAGGGGGTCATGTCGACGCCGTGTCGGGCCATCTCGCGGAGGATGGGCTCGGTTGCAGCGACGCGGTGGTTGGCCACCATGGACTCGAAGAGTGCTTGGTAGAGGCAGGCCTGCGGACGGATGGAGGAGTCGGCCACGACGGAATCGAAGACCGCCTTGGCACCCTCCATGTCGTGCAGAACACACCCCTTGGCGTGAATCAGCGACGAGTAGTGGACCGCCTCGGGACGCTGGCCCGTGCTTCGGATGACATCTAGGACAGCTTCGGCAGCCGGCATGTTGACGGGCTCCAGAGTGGCATGCGTGTCGACGAGGAGCTTGTAGGTATGGTTGGTTGGCTGGATCCTCCTGGCCTTCATCCTCTCGTAGTATGCCAGGACCTTGGTCTTGTCGCGTTTCGTGGTCAGGAAGAATTGCATCAGGCTGTTGTAGGGAGCAGGCCTGGCCTTGTAGTTTGGCATCGACTCCATCTCCTCAAACAGTTCTTCGGCAAACTTCTCGTCGCTGACGCGGCACAGTGCGTTGACGATTGTACCATAGGTGACGCTGGTGGGTCGGATGCCAAGGGCTCGCATCTCGGCAAAGTAGAAGAGGCAGTCGTCGATCCGGCGGGCCTTCCCGAGCTTACCGATCAGTGCGTTGTACAGGAACGAAGAAGGCTCGACACCCTCGCTCTTGGCACGATGGAAGATCTGGACAGCCTCGGTTGCTTCGTCAAAGGTCCTTGTCGAATCTTTCAACGTGGTGATGTAGAGCCCAAAGGTGTTGGCAGTTGGTGCGGCACCCATGTCGAGAAGCTCCTGGTGGTACTGGGCCGCAAGAGCACGCTTGCCGGTGGCCAGACAGGCACCGACCATAGCATCGAGGATCGAGACCCATCCGTAGCGGACAACCGGGTACTGAGGGAGCAGAGGGACGTCAGATCGAGCCATGCCAAGGATATCGTGAAGGAGGTTGGTCCGCTCCTCCCTCGCAGCGGCTGAGATGAGCTTTGCGTAGGTGATGTACCGTGGATGGCGCCCGGCACGACGGATGCTCCCGAGTCGAGCGAGTGCGTCGTTGAGACGAGAGGCTTTGCCACGGCCGCTGGGACCCTTCTCGAGTTCATCGGCGATGAGAGCGGAGCCTTTGAAGTCGGTTGAGGCGGCATATGGGTCGAACGTATCCTCGTGAGCTGGGACTGCCGGGTACGGGGCCGGAGCAAAGTCTGGGTAGACAGGAGCCTCAACGTGACGGGGATCCCTGATGCCACGGGCCGCCATGAACCTGGTGATGAACTCCGTGCCCTCATCGATCTCGTCCTGGAGGTGTTGATTCGGCTCGACCGAAGAGCGGATTCGCGCAAACATCAGCTCGGCCTGGACCAGACCATCGAGAACCCGGCCTGAACCGATCATTGCGACGGCAAACATGGCCGTTGGCTCGATGAAGCTGGAGGAGACGACCACGTCAGGAGCCGACAAGCATTGCCAGTACCTCTGAGCCGCGTCCACATCACCCTGACGGACACTGAGGGCCAGCATCGCCATAGCGGGCGCGGGTGTGCCGAGAGTGATCTGAGCAAAGGCGGCCGCGGCAATCGGCCTGTCGCCGCGGTCTGCCGCCAGCGATGCGATCCTGCTCATCGCCTCGTTCCTCGACGGTCCGGTGAGGGCTTCGGCCCAGCCGAAAGCCTCTGGGAGCATTCCCTTGTCGAGGAAGCCTTGAACCAGGCCTCCGTTGACGACGCAATCGCCGAGTCCTGCAACCTCGTCTGGGTAGGCCTCGAGGATGCGCTGGTAGAAGCGCGTGGCTCCCTCCATTCTGTCAGATCTGACGTATGCTCTCACCACAGCGGCGTAGACTTCGGCGTCGCGTCGGTCAAAGGAATCAATCGTGCCCTGATCGTTGCTGATGGCGAGCTGTTTGTACTCGTCGTAACTCTCGACGACACTGCGCAGGTCACCAACCTGGGCGAATCCTCTGATCACGGGCGCAAAGGTGATGGAGAGGGGAACGACCGTGCTCGCTTTCATGTGCTCAAAGAACCGGGTCATCTCCGGGATCTTGCCGGCGTCGGAGCACGCGGAGATCAACTGGTGATAGGTCTCGGGCGGGTAGGAACGATCCGTACGGAGGGTGATCGACGCCTCGAACATGCGGATCGCCAAGTCTAAGCGATCGTCTTCGGCCAGGATGGCAAACTCGAGCTCGTTGGAGGCAAACATGAACTTGCCAGCCTCTTCCATCCCACCGAACCGAGCACGCTTTACCTCGAGAGACCTCTTCAGCCCAGAAACCTCGATGGATCGGGAAGCGATCAGGTTGATGAGAGTGTTGTAGGTGGCCGTGTTGGGTAGGACCTTGCGTCTCAGCATATCCGAGTACACATCGAGAGCCTTGGGAACAACTTGCATCCTCTCGACAGGCAGATGAATAGCCGCATCGAGGAGAGCATTGTAGGCGGTAGCTGTGGGCTGAATGTTGGCCACCAGCATGGCCTCGAAAACCGCTGGGATTTCGGCGTACCGCCCACCTCGAGACAAGCTCGCCAGGTGCTCGGCATAGCTCCGAGACTGGAGCTCGGAAGCTGTGCTGGGAGTGGTGGCAGACGGGCTTGGGGATTTGAGTCTCGAGTCGGTCGACGAGAGGGCTGGGGAGGAGGTTCTAGGGGGGGTGGGGGGGACGCGAGCCGCGACCACACTCAACTCGGCCTCGAAGATGGCCTGGTCGTTCCGCGACCTGATCTCTTTCTCGATCGCAGCATCAATCTTGGCGAGAGCTGCCTCTTCCGCGGCAGCCAGGTTGTTCAAGTCATCCACGGCGCTGGCACTGTCCGATCTCTCAGCCGCCTTGGGGGCGTCGGGACCCGTCTCGTGGACGTTGCTGCGACCTTCCCCATCAACCTCAATCAAAGGCTTCCATTCGATCGCCTTGGGGAACTGGAACTGGGCCCACTCCTTGTCCGGTTCGCCGGCGACATGTTGCTTCTTCCACGCCTCAAAGTATGCATCTAGCCCTCCGTCGCTCTTCTCGTGGCGAGCGAGCTGGACCGCGCCCGCCGACTGTGAACTGCTGTGGAAAGCATTCTGAAAGCCGTAGACGCTGAAGTGGCCGGCTTTGTTGGCGCGACGGTGTAGGCCGAATCCGGGTCTATTCGAGGAGGCGTAGACTTGGGGGTGAGTGGCTGCGACGAAAGATTGGGCGTAGCCGTGGGTGAAGGTCTTCGGACCTTGCCGTGCAAGTGTCGACGCGAATTGGGAATAGATGGGCATTTAGTGACGGTCGACCTCTCAATGCTGGCTGAGCGGAGACTGTGCAGCAGGTCAGTCCGGATCATCGGCGGGGCTCCGGACGGGCGCAGACGTACATTACAATCTCAATGAGGTCGGTTGACTGCAGGCACATCTGACAGCCAGGCGGGCCAAAGAGGGCGGTGGCCGAAACGCGCTGATGGAATCGAGGAGGTCTTCCGGTGCTTGGACGGGTCGGCTCGCGGCACAGGAATTCGGAGTACGAGCTGATGTTGGGACGTGAAAGGGCTCGGATGGCGAGTCTGCTTGAGTTGACGATGTTGGCCTGCTCTGCGTTCACTCTGGCCAGGCGAGGAGGGAGAATGGAGGCGGTGCCTCTGAGGCTCTGTAGACGGATGACGAGTCGAGTGGGCGCGGGATTGCGAGACGTGCAGAGAGTGGATTGGTGTGGTGCACAAGGTCAGCTGAGCGTGGACGCGGACAGGTCAGGATGGGGGGTTTCCAAGATTCTGGAATCGACGAGAGGATGGGGGTTTTTTCCAAGATTCCGGAATCGACGCGAAAGAGGAGGGCGAGAGAGGAGTGAAAGAAGAGATGTCTTGGGGCACCGACATGGGCAGGGAATCGTGCACGTCACGGGGGAAAGGAGACGAGTCAACGTGACCGGGTTGATTCGACGGGACTTTTTGTTTTTCTTCTTTTTTTTCTTTTCCTTCTCTCGCGAGATCTTCTGCTTCTGCTTCTCTGCAGTTCCGTCGGGGGGGAACGGGTGGATGGGCCAGGGGCGAGTTTAAGCGAGCGAATGGCAGGGGCAGGATTTCCTGCTCTGTGGGGCAGGGTGGAGGAGGTCAGACCCGGCTGCATGGATGGTCTGGATGGTGGATGGTGGATGATGGATAGTTTGGATATTTTGGATGGTTTGGATGGGTTAGATGGTATAGAAAGTATGGATAGTATGGATAGTATGGATGGTCTTGATAGTATGGATAGTATCGATAGTATCGATAATACAATACGTCGGATCAGATCCCTGTGTATCAAGTCCGCCGTGCAAATGTACCAGTACAATCTCACACCCCACCCAACGGAACATCGGTGTTTCCACCCGCTCGCTCTCATCTGCGCGCGAGACTCCTTTTTCCTCCCCGGCACGATGGATCCAAACAAAAACCAGGGCCGAAATCTCCCCTCGCTGCATCTCGCTCGTGTTTCCCGCGCATCGGCGCCGGCCATCTATCCTCCACGCTCGTACCGCTCTACCCCTCTCCCGTCTGCAGAGAAGACGGCGGAGCGGAGAGCAGGATACTCGGGTCCCGAGAGCCCAGCCGGGGCGAGGACGTCGTCGCCGTCTGATGCGCATGCGACGTCGGCAGACCCTCCCATCTCCCCGCTTCCCGGAGAGGTGCGGATCCCGAGACGACGTCCGGTGCAGGGCAATGAGTTCCGCGGCGGCGATCTCCCCCCTGCGCGACATCGCCTCCCGTGGCATGACAGTGCTCCGCCTGACGCTCGAGAGACGAAGCCAGGTGAGCGACGCGGAGCAGACGCGTCGTGCGGTCGTCGGAATTCAACCTCGAGGGGAGAGGTCAAGTCCAGCAGCTCCTCCTCGGCCTCCGCGGTGCTTCCGCCATACCATCAACACTCACCCTCAACCCAGGAGGGGGAGAGACCCGCTGTCTTGAAAAGCGCCGAACCTGCAGCCTGGGAGCTCTCTAAACAAGCAAATTCCCGTTTAAATAGGGTTTTTTATCTATCACTTTCGCTTAAGGGGACTTATATTTTACTATAACTCTATCTACCTAAGACGTAAAGATTCTTAATTCTATAATAAACAAATTAGGTTATAGAAAAGTTACTAAACAATCTATTAATTCTAACTCTTAGAGATTTATAATATAACATAGTGAACATTTAGTCCTTATTTCATAGCTATTAAATAGTAATATAGTGTTTCCTACGTAAGCTAATAGATTCTACCCATTTTTATCTACTCTTAACGAGAAACTGTTAAAGTATAAAGGAACCCGAATTATTCCTCTTTATGCCACTGTTTTACCTACTTTAAATGATCATTAACTAGCAGGTATTACCGACGGGGAGGGTTCCTTTACCTACTCTATACCAAGTATTTCATCTCTGCTTATAGATTTAGATACATCCTAACCTTGAAAAGCGCCAACCTGCAGCCCCGGAGCTCTCCAAACAAGCAACCC